>JABASC010003255.1:0-14719 GCA_019776185.1 Plutomurus gul
CTCAGACCGTTAAAACGCAAATTCATTTCGGCACACTCCGCTAACCTTAACGTTAGGTAAAAGTCCTAAGGTTTAGGGACCGCTAAATTGGAACGTACGATAAAACGCTAAAGCTCTAATTTAAGGTAAATCACACTAAATTTAAGGGAATAAATACGCTATCGCGCATAAAAGGTAAAATGAGCATCAGTAAGTGTTGAACAGCATCCCTTCCCTGCGCTGATATTTTGGCGATGGGGTTACTCCCCGCCTACACTGGAGTATTCTCTTCTTACATTTGATCTGATTGATCTAACTCGTTCCCAAAATAAACCCACGGAACTTTTAACCCTCTCCCGAATTCGTCATTGGAGTAGACAGACTTGATCAAATGGCTCCTGTATAAAAATAGCTACAGAAAGTCTACTTTGGGCCTTCTTTTATGGATCCCGTTATATGCATTTATGCAACTGTTGCACATGTTTCGCACAGATTCGAATGGCTTTGAGTACAATGTACAATGACGTCTACGTAGGCACTGCAAGACTCCTTTTAAAGTGTATATACTCCCGTTCGAATCAACTATGCACTTTTCGCATACGCATCCTCATTGCGTATTCATTCATCAATAAAAGATTCGAATAATATGGAGTATGTAGTAATGCTTCAGTCAACAATGTCCCGAGAATAGTTATCGTATCAACAAATGCAGCGTTACTTGAAATTGCATTTTTTTAGCAGTTTTAACTTTCTCCGTGTTCGTCTAAATTTGCACAGGTCTCTGTACAGACATCCGCTCTACCAGGTGGTTCCCTACAAGTTATTTCCCTGGCCTATCAGTTTACTCCGTTCAATATGCCACTAATACCAGTACTTTTGCATACATACACACAGAAACTGGTAGCAAGGCAGATAGTCGGCAACACTACGGAAACAGAGGATGAGGGAAGAGCCAGAACAGAACATGATGTAGTACCTTGGTCGCTACAAGTCTCAATTCCCTGTAGAGATTTCCCTAGTATTAGTTTCTTATTTCGCCTACGCAGTTGCACAGACTTGGATGCTTTCCTTGGAGTTCTCTCTCTCCGACTTCTCTCTACACTATGTACACCAACTATCTTATTTCCCCCTGCCTTTGCTACTTTTTTTCTCCTTTTTTTTGTTGAATTTGCAATTACAATACCTCAAAGAGTACTCTGTTGCTGGTCTTTCTGCACTGCAGAACTATGTAAGACCGCTAAGTCCGAGACAGAACGAGCTAAATAAACAATTCTATGTAAAGCTATCATTGAACAAGAACAGTGACATGATGTGTGTATTTTACGGACGCTGTTTCAATGTATTACATCATAATCTTCGTAGCATACTACTTTAGCTGATTGCCAGAAACTGCTCCTTCGAGCTTAATTGTGAAATCTTTAAAAGTACACTTACCGTGCATTTTGGGTTTACATGAATCTTATAATTTATTCTTATTACGATTGTTGTACTGTTCGTATATTTTACTCAAAGGAAATAAATAAATTAAATAAAAATAAAATGGCTACAATTTTGCTTTTAAAATTTTGACGCACAAAAAAAACCCGTTAGAATGAATCTAGTATTTAGGCTTCCCACAATATATTTAAATTCACCAAAACAGCAATCATAAAAAATACTGTGTATACTACAGATGTCATCGGATTGTAGAAATACAAAAATATTCTTCTATAATTTGTTTAGAGTTCAGGCAGGTTGCACTCGGGAATACGACATAGCCTCATGAATAATGAAGTACAGGTGCGCATTTACAACACATTCTTATGTATTATTTATTCCCAGTAAATTCCTATCGAACTTTACATTATTGTGTATTCCACCCTTGCCCGCCTAGCCATACAGCCTGCGTACTTTCACAAAACAAGAGGTGCGCTTCAAAAGACTTCTGATAACACGTTATATTATACAGACACACTCCCATTTCACTTACTGTAATTCCCAAAAAAAGTTCCTTGTTAAAAGAAGTTAATTACTACATACTACGTACCCGTCGCGTCCTGCTAACATGAACATCTCTAGTAGTTTACATGTTAAAATATTTTGTTTTGGTGAACCCCTACACACAGTGAAGTCATACTTATTGTTAGCCACACAGTCATCCATCTCAATCGTCTTTCTATTCATTGGGTTAAAAAGCATTCTTACAATTCGGGAGCAACTGGCGAAGGCAACCTAAATACAAAGGAGAAAAGAAACCGTAGAAGAAATGAAGAAAAGCAAAAGCTTTTATGAATTCAATCTATGTTCGTACACATACACCCGCAGACGAAAACATACATGCACAATATGTAGGAGACGAGGAATAAAGAGAGAGAGTAAGAGAGCGAGCGAGAGAGCAGGAGCAAACCCTATTTATCTTTTTCCCGTCTATTCTTTCAACAACGCACATCATCACACAGCCATATCAGACGCATTATAATGCACCGCAAACACAAAACCTTCTCTCTCTGCTTTCTGTGACTATGGCTAAAAGTCCACAATAAAATCAGACACACATACTACACATAGCATAGCATAGGAGACAGAATATAACACATTTGAGAAAACGGTTAAGCTCTGTTCACGCTCATAATATTCATTCCTCCTACGCTAAGCTGAGCCGCTGAACAATACCACCGGAGAAAGAAAGCAAGCAGAGGAAGGCAGCCAGGCCCACTACTACCACCACAACTACATATATTCTGTACTACAAATACATTTGTATGTATATATGTACAGTACATAGTACGTGGATTCTCGCTGCTCAGATTACATCAACTTTCCTCGCTCACATAACGTCAGCCCAATGCAATGCATGTCTCATATTCATTCCTATTACACTTTACTGGAGTAGAACAGAGCCAGTACCCGGCACACACACACAAGCAGGGCCAGCATTAGCAATGTTCCACTCTGCGTGTATAAGGCAACAGCTTCCACCACTACCATACCACCACCACCATACACAGCACACAGTACTATACCTACCACAGTGGAAGACAGAAGACTCCGGTGAAAGCACCAGCAAGCAACTCAACCAAGCAAACTCCGAGTGGCGACGGCAGAGAGGGATAAAGGCCAGCCCATTATCTTTCATCCAACACTCTGATAATTTCAGCTCTCTGGTAAAGATCGTCGGTTTGGCTTCGCCTTCGTCCCTCACTCACTCACTCTCGTCTCAAATAAACGTAGTAGTCATCTCTTCCGGAATTACTTAAGCCTCCTGTACTCCCTTACTTAAAAGCGACAAAGACTAGGTACGTAATACTTACATTAGCACACCCATAAGTAAAGTACATACATTACGTGTAGTAGTGGTTGTAGTAGCCTAGTGGGCTCTGAAAATGATAAGATAATTTTCAGAGCACGACACATAGTCCTTTTACGTTGTCTTGTCTTAACTTTTGTACATATGATTATACAGACACACACCGTATTACATTATAACAGTGCCGAGAGCAAGAAAGAAAGATAGTGGAGGCTATTAGTGTTCTTTGTGTTTCTCTTTCTTTTTCCACTCAACCCACGAACTACCCAACAATGTACGTAGATTGGATTAAGCTATCAACAAATACATATACAACATCATATTACTTACGAACGGCCAGAAAGGAATGTAAGTAATCCCACAATTCAAAGAGAGTACTATTGTGTGCTCGTACAGATAGTGGGAAACTATTCTTAAGGCAGCTATTCGCAAAACCAAATGCGAATTCGTGGTTGTCAAGCTACAATATAGTTCCCGCAACTTTTTGAGTACTGACTGACAGTTTCTTCTTTGTGACTGGAGTAGTAGAGTATTTCCAGGTACACACAGTGCCGTACACTGCAGGCACACGTTTTCACGTCCGATAAAGGGACTAGCAAGCTTTCTCCATAAGTAAGCCAAAATCTCTCTGCTGCAGCCCACACACAAGCAACGTACATTACTGGTCTTAGATGGGAAATGGGAATTCAATTGAATTCAATTGCATCACATCACATTATCTTTTGGAATATATGCAAAAGTGTTTGCGAACATACCGACATATTACTAGTAACAGTATATGAACACACATGGTGGTACTACACACGGGCACACAAGGTAAATAACTGAGATAGTATAGGACAACGCAGCGTAACCAAGTACATAAAAGTATCTCTGCTGCACCAGTCACGACATACTAACATAGCATAATATACGCATACCTAACCTACAAGCAGAAGGAACTAGTGAACACAGAGAAGGAGAGAGAACGCGGAGAAAGTACATACCACAGGAAGTTTTCTGAGGTTGGTTGGCTTGTCTACGATGGCTTAGGCAAACGTGAAACGAAGTAAAAACAGACAGAACTAAACTGAGAGAGAGAAAGAGAGAGAGAGACACAAAAGAGCAAAGTAGCTCCAGAGAAAAAAGAGAGAATGCATAGCTGAGTTGAGTGCTACTCGTAGGCTACTCCATTTCCACAGATACTACATGGAGCAGGGTGGGAGGAATGGAGAGAGACTCTCTCTCGTTCTCTAGAAAGCACACAGTAGTCAAGTGAAAGCTTCTTAGGAAGGAATATCCTGGCTGCCAGCTTGAATATTATTACAAATACATCTTATTCTTTGACACGTCATTCACATTCAACATCCCATACATTCAAATATTCAACATGCACTAACAATCTCCCGAAAAAAGAATCCTCTACCACTGGGAACTCAAATTTCGTCGGAATTGCTCTACTATAGTAGTATAATCGTAAGATCGTGGCTCTATCTTTAATACTAAGTAGTACTCTAAGGCTGTCTTGTCTGTCTGCCTGCACCTGAAAGCATTACTAGCAGAATCTCTGTAGAGGGATATTGACATCATCATAGAGGAAGAGTATTACCATAACTATTAACCATCTTTATATGTGTGCTTACACGGTAATCAAAGATAAGTAAGCTGACGGAGAGCAACACACACAGGACTGGCTGAGTGTGTGTCAGAGCTTCATTTCTCTCCAGCACCGCACACACACAAACGAAGAATTTTACTACTCGCTGCTCTACTGCAGTACGGGTGTGTGCGTTGTCCGAGCTAAATAACCGCATTTCACGTAAACTGTCTGTGTGTGTGAGTGAGCCGAACTCAACAAAATCTTTCTTCGTCTTCTTCTCATACGATTAGACTTGTGAACAAGTACGTAGTAATAAAATCCATAATCCGCCAAAGTATAGTCTTGATTGAATCGGATGAATCACTAGAGTTTCTCCACTCCATTCACAACTATTTGTTGTACACTTCTCTCTCTCTCTCTCTCTATTCTCTTGAATTGGGTTCAGCTCATTTCTTCGCTTTCTAAGAATATATTGATAAAGTGGTTACTTTGCCTGATATTTCCAATCGGTTGGATGTGATAATTCAAGAGGATAGAGAGATACATTCACGAAAACTACCACTATCTAGTAGTACTACTTCATGAATGAATGAGAGCGGTGAGAGAGTGAGAGTGAGAAAGAGAATCGAAAGGAAGAGCAGTGAGTGAAAGGTAACAGTCCCAAGTGCAAACTCAAAGTGCTAAAGTTTTCAGAAAGGCAAGAAGACTCTTATCAACAAAATCTTAACTATTTCTTGCTCTCTCTCTCTCCCTCTCTCTCTCTCTCTTTGGAAACAGTCGACAGGCTACAGAGAAATCCCTAAGGTTTTCGCTCTGTTTCTCTCCTGCAATTATATATATATATATCTTTTGCTCACTTTTGACATACTTTTTAAATTTTGTTTTCAACCATTTTATACTGAGATCTGCTTAAGGGTCTTCAATTTTCATAAATTTATAGTACAATCCACATGTTCTGTTCTCTTATTGCCTCTATAAATTATTGTTGTATTTTTATTGACATAAAATATTGTGTTTATAGTCAGTAACTTACTTTTGTTTGTTCATAGTATGCATATAGCAACTCGATACTGCTTACTAGTCCTAATACTTTCTATTTTGGCGTGCACATAGCTTATCCCATTCCTTTAACCACTACATAATACTCGTATAGACCAATTATTTGTTTAAATGGTCGACTACTACTCATGACTCAATTGGCGTGATTTATTAATTATTTAATGTGTTTATTAGTAGATTTGTGCAGAACATTTAAGCACAAAACTGTTAACATGAGTTTAGCACAACGCTTTCCATAATATAATTTAAGGGAAGATGCGACAATGCGATTTTATAGAAGAACTGCCAAACTATTTTTGCATGTCTTCGCACAGTAGGCTTTATGTGCAAACAGGATGTGCATAACAGCCTTAAGGTACATATAGATAGCACGTTGATGTTTGTGAATTGAGTTGCTTGCCAACTCAGCATGTGTCTATCAGCAATTTCCTTAGCTCTGCAGGAAATCAACTTGAGGAATTCATTGAGAATTAGCTAGTTAACCGTTTATCATAGCATCAATGGGACATGCTATCTGCAGAGCGCGGTATTGGGATTTCAAAATGTGCGTTGAGCCGATCAATTAAATTTTTTTTTGCTCCTAGTCATTTCTAACACATTTGTGAGGATTCCTGTTTTCGCATACAAATTTTTGTGCTTTGCATCTCTCAAAAACTAAATTCAATTATTTACCACCTTGATTCCGTTCACTCACATTCACATGTCACAACAATGAAACCGAATGTGAAAGAAAGCACAATGGTGCAAAAAAAATAAACTTTAAGAAATTGTATAGATGGTCTATTATACTGAATATCACCCGTGTAAATTGTCATGTCGAGTGCGGACTGTCTAGCACATTCAAACGAGCACTTTTATTTCTATAATCAATGAACATAATATTTGCTTTTCTCCAGAATGCTTCCTGCGTGCTCTTACTTACACTCAACTCACAGTCTCTGTTGATCTAAAAAAGTTACTTGATTTGTTTTGTTTGTGTGGCATGTGTCTGCTGGATAGCAGCAGTTTTTCTCTTACTTTGCCCTTTTGTCCAATGCAATTTCTCTACATGCAGTCTCACATCATTGTCTTTGTGCTGGCCAACAAAGTGATTCTCATCCCGTTAGATGATACTAAAACAAAAACCTTGCTTCATAATTCAATGCAATCTTGTCTCTGTGGGTTTTTTTATTGGATGAAGAAATTCTGTTAGCTAATGCTGTCCTAACTACATTTTAGCAATTCCCAAGGTCAAAATAAGTAGTTCAGAGTTTTACACGGTTAAATGTGCAAACATAATATAATTTTCTTAAATTAATGCTTTGGCGCATTGGGTAGTGTTATATTGCTCCTTTCAAAATTGATAGGAATTACATATAAGGCAGTATTTGAATCAATTAATTATGTGAATATTATTACGTATCGTTATTTAAATTGCTGGCAAATTAATTAATCGATCCAGCAGTAGTGACGCGTACTACTTTCTCTTGTTACAATTGCAAATCGCGTCAAAAGCTCAAATTGACACGTTATCTTTGCACAAAATATGACGTATCAAAATCAATTGAAGCTTGTCTGTATTAAATAATATACATACATCAGAATTAGCTGCCTGAGACAAAGGGACAATGTTACCATTTTCTTCTAGTAAAATTCAAACGTTTCCCCGTAATCGCTTTTAGACTTGACCATCTCTGCTGTCATTATTCAGCTAATTTCTTCGTATTACTATTGAATTCCAAAATTATTTCTCACTTTTAATGTGATTTTATAACGTAAATATTAATCTTGCAAACTATTCTGTGCACTAGAAAAGATTACACATTACTGATAATACCATAAACAGGTAGAACTAAAACAGAATTAAGAACATTTACATAACGAAAGGTAAAATGGTGGAAAGGGGATGTGGTGTAGTAGAACATAATATTTTCTAACTAAATGTTTTCTGTTCTGTTTCTGCCGCAATGTTTGCCTGGATACGTCACACAGACATACCTCGTTCGACTACCTCTTTACCCAATTGACTGCTGAAGTGGCAGAGAGGGCACATAAATCAGACTCAACATTAATTTCCTTCTTCGTACAGCAAGAATAGCCGTAGGTAAATTCCAACAGCCACTTACCACCACCACCACTCTGCTTAACCCCCACTACCTCTTCTAGAGCTTATAATACACCAACTTCACCGTAATACAGAAAGAAAGTACGATTTCTTTTGAACAAAGAGATCTCATTGAGACCTGCGACTATGACACTTCCAACTTCAGATGTACTATTTAACCGGTGACTTTGCTAACGTTCATTATTTATAATGATTTTCCAAAAATAGTTAACTAAAAGTTGAAAGTTGAAAGTGCAGAGAATTGTCCACTGAAAATAAAAATGTTGGAAGAGTCAAGTGACTATTACCTGAGCGATTCGTCATCGACAACTTCTTCCACTGTCCACAGTGTAAACACTAGTGATGACCAGGCGGACAATAACAATCACCTGCACATTCACACAAACATCCATTTGCACCAACTCCAAGTTGTCAGCAGAAGGGAGAACAATGGGATAATCATAGACTTGGACAGTTCCGTTTCGCCAACAGTGACTACAGGGAGTGTGGGGGTCATTTGTGACAGTGACGATCCATTGAACAGAATATCTGGGGAGGGACAACTGAATGGTGTCGTCGGTGTATTGAACGGTGGCGACGGCTGTGGTGGAGGTGTTGGAAAGGACAAGCAGATAGGACAAGAGGACAATAGAAATATGTTGAATTTAGATGTAGACGGCGAGGTGAACATGAAAAGGAAAAATCCGGTGGGCAGACGAAAACTCATTCTGAGTGCAAGAGAAAAAACTCTCAGAAGACTCGAAAGCAATGAGAGAGAAAGATTGCGGATGCACTCACTCAACCAAGCCTTCCAGGTGAGTTTTAATTTATAAAACTAAATTAATATGTAAGCATATTTACAATTACATCTTCTCGATTACACCAATTTCATTATGATAAAGTGAAAGAGGGAATTTTTAAATAATTTATAATTAAAATCTTTGGATTACAATGGTAAATGACCATAACCAAGAATTGTTTACACAATAAAAACTGTATTAAAGATTTTAAATTTAAATACGTCATGTGTTGCATAATGCTTCGCAGTAAGTATTGCTTTTATTAAAATAAAGACATTTTCACTGCAGCATTTTAATGCATTAACCACCACATTAAAAACCTGAATGAAAGCATTGCTAACGTTCACATTTCCTTGGTACGCTAATTTATGAAATACCCCTTTTCACTTTTCCATGAAGAAAGAACAAAGAAATGTTCTCATAAGGGGTAATTAGTGAATAAAGTAATAAATACGCGTTGTTTCAGCTTTGATCGTCAAGTTGTCAGGAGATGAAACTTTGGATTAAATATATTTATCAAGCGTAAAAATTGGTTTTGTCAACTATGTAGCTCAAAAGATACAATAATTACGCCACGTATTCATTTCCATTATAAAGTTGCATACAAGCTATTTAATTACAATTAAATTATTGAAGATATAATTTATTGGCGACAGCTTAAACCGCTACTGGCACACATTTACAAACATCTTTCATTTACTAACAATAAGTTGTATCCTCACTTACTTGTTAGTTAGTCGCTGTCGCTATTTCTTGTGCAATGTGATGCTAATATTATTTGCCCTTTTAATACACGCAAGTAGAGTGCATCTATCTTTGGTTCACCTCTTGCTTAATTTGTTAAGGGTGACCTTTCTCCAAGTTATAATATAGCAGCAGGCACTTTCTTGTGAAACCTAATTAGTGAGAATATTGTCTTTAGGTTGTGGCATTATGATAAACACACTAGGCGCAAACATGCGCGTTGATACCTTTCTCTTGATGAGTTAAACGAGAAACTATTCTGACTTGTATTTTGTATTTGCGCAAGACAATTTACATCATATTCTATGAATGCATACAACATTGAGTGCTGTAACAAACCACTCGTATTTTAGCATGCTCATAGAAACAGGTAGGAAATCTGTTAAGCAGGTATTTTTTTCTATGAACATATATATTTATACTATTAGTATACCAGCCCATTTCTGATCGGTTTACATTCACCAGAGAAAGTTACATAGTGATAATTTGACTCCTCACTCACTTCTCATGAACTCCAATTTTGGCTATTTTCATATCTAATTTCAAGTCTACGATTTCGCTGTATATCCTATAGTATTATGCAATTATTTATGAATGATAGAGATGAGTAATTTCTTGTTCGATTCACGGGAAATTGTTCTGAATAACGTAGAACATTGTAATTACTATCACTATGATACATAGCAAAACTGACTCCAGCGTCCTCTTTACTAATCACAGAGATTGCATAGCTGGTCTGTAATTAAACTTTGATTTATTAGGCGCCCTTTGCACTGATAGTAACACCGAAATACATATATTTTTACCTATGTATACAGCTGAAATCCATGAAAACTGTGCCTACGTACTTATGAAACGTTGTAATTTTTGAGCACCGGTTTGGCCAGAGAACAATAGAAGCGCCTTAAATGTCCTCAAATTACGACTCAATCGTGATTGTGCAGTGGAAAAATACAATTTAAATTTGTACCGAGTAAAATGAGGTAGTCTTTGTGCCAGTGACTTTGCAAGACTAATGCAAAACTGTGCGGTTGTCGAAATACAGTATTTCACGCATTTCGGTATCTCAATTGCAGTCATTCTTATCTTGTTAGTCTTAACCTGGAGAAATTGAATGTAACTTAATTTGATTCCTTTTCATTCGTGAAATAAAGGACACAAATTGAAAGCGATTTTGCACACATTACTGGAGGATTTTAGGACTGACTAATGACCCGAAAACGTCGTGTCAGATTTAACTTACCTTCTGAGAATAATCACATCTACTTACTGAGTTACACACGCTGAATTTGCTTCAAAATGCAGTTACATGCAGAGAGAAAGTAAAGTTTGTATAGAAAGCTGTGGAAATACTCAAATAGGCATTATTGTGCTATGAAGGAAAGAGTCTTTGGGTCTCCGTCTTCAAAAGTGTGCTATAAGTACTCTTCAGCTTCCCAAATCTCTTTTAAGTCAATCTGTATTACTCAGGCATTTCGAGGGTTCTCTTTTTCTTACGTTTCATTTCAAAGAAGGTAGTTGGCTAAATTAAAATATAATGATTGTGGAAACAATAGCGCCTTGTAGTGCTGTGTACAAATTCTATACGGATGTGGGTCATGTAAAAACTTCTATTGATTGTGCGCACAGAAAAAAGTTTTCTCAAAGGTTGATTAAAAACAATTTGGAATTGTCTCTAGGCGAATTCGAATACTTCTGCTGCAAAAATATTTCAAGAATGAAATTTTAAATCAAAGTGTAGTGTTACTTTAATTGTCCGAACGCCGTTAATAAGTTTGGTAGTAACTGCTATACAGCTGCTGGTTTTCCTGTTTAACTAAAACATTGAGTTATCTAATACGACGGGCGGGCCTCCTACATGTATAATAAAAAGGTGTCGGGTTATACTAAGTTCAGTTATATTTACCAAAGTTTCGAATAGTACCATACTCGTAAACTCAAATATTAAACGCGTACATCATTATAAATATAATTGGTACATAAATACAATCCCTATAAGAAAATGAATTTTTAAAGCGTGTGTACAAGACAAAGACATCCTTCCCCAAGTCTCAGTGTTGACACTGGGAATTATGCAAATTTAAAAGCACGCAGTCAGAGAGGCAAATCAATGTTTGCAATTAAAGTTCACAAAATGGTGAACTCATTTCTAATTGTTTTCCGTCTGAAGAATATTAATGAGTTTGAAAGTTTTACATACAGTGATCCAATCTTCCTACATATAGGTAGTGCTACAAAGTAACCCGGGTTTCATATTATCTACGATCTTTATCGCAGCAGCGTATATCGTATATAAGCCCAAAAGGTAGATTTAGATTTGCATCGTCGACATCGTTTTCTTTTAATGTTGTACTAGTAGTCGTTACGATACGATGAAATGCAAGGGAAAGTGATTTTTGCGTTCCCAATGAGTTACTTACTATACTACTAATATTTGTATTGTAGCAATCACCGTAAGCCCGAGCTGTATTAGCAGAGCGCGTCCGCAAAAACTACATAATGCTGTACGACAGTTCATTTTGTTTGGGTTGAGTTCAGTTGAGTGGATAAATCAAAGGAAACCATCATAACCTACACATAACTTGCGTGTGTGGAAGGTCTCTGTGTAAACATGAAACTAATTTAACACTGTTGCTCCAGCATTCAGCTGCAATTATGTTGACTGGCCTGCTCTGGCCGTTCCTTTTATATATACTACATGACAGAATACGATATTTTGTGCATCACTCACTATGATAAGCATACACATGGCACATTAAGCATGGCAAGGCCAAACCGACAAACACACACACACACACTCACACAGTAACGAATTGAAGAGACACTGAGAATACTGACATAAGTGAAAACACCACACATTACCCATTGAATATTAGTACAGTACTAGATGTTCACTTTCCCACTCCCAATTTAACAATAACAAGTGTGAACTTTGAAATAAACTTAAGGGAAAGGAGAGAAAGTCGGCGAGTGAAATTGGCCCGAGGAAAGCTTCAATACATAGAAACTGTTAACAAGTCTTTTGCATTGTGCATACTACATGATATTATAAAGGTCGGGTTTCGCCTACGCTTTTTGTTACAACGCTCAGAGATAGACACCTTGGAGAAACTGAAAGTGACTGTGGGGGCACTACACAAACGGGGAGAAGAGATGCAAATAAATAGGACAAGGTTTCACTAGAAGGTAAAATTTTGGAGAAAGCGAATGTGTCTACAAGCTTCATCTATATTTATACATACATGCTGATAGGGTATTGCATCATCCACAAAGACTTGCATTGGTCTTGGAACATAATGAGAACTGGCTACTGGAAGCAGAGTTGATCCAGAAATCTGGAATATTCTTATTTACCTTTTTTGGTGAGCAATGCGAGCTTGGCAATTGAAGATTGTGAAAAAGTACATGAATATTGATGGGAATTAGATCAATCGGTTTTGAGAATGCAAACTGTCAGGTGCACACGATACGATGGGAAATATATTGTTTGTTTCTGCTGTAAAATGAATGATTTCCATTGAAAGTCCAGATCTAACTCGATAACTTTGTGCTTCATCTTCATTTGGACTCTGTGATGTGTAAGTCTGTAGTCGGAAAAGTCAAATAGATGCGGGTCTGTGGTCTCCTGTGTATTCGAGTAGCAGTCATGTGAATAGTTAATTTAGTAGGTACAAAAGTGTTCGTTGTGAGAGCGTTTGTGGAAAGAGAGAGAATCGAAGAGTTCAGTTAACAGTTCTGCCCTGGTATCGATGTACAGATAGTGTGTAGAGGTGTAAGAAAAGTGATTCGGAATGGAAAAGTTAATTTATACGATGTCTGTCCATGTCATGCCCATTGTTTAAACTTATAATGCTTATAAAAGGAGGTAGGTGTTACGGAAGGCCCGCTTTATACATACAATATATGTAAGGGTGTTAGATGTTTCTAAAGGGAGTTTAAAAACTTGGTGGAAATGAAGTGTAATGTTTTCATTGTACGGATAGTATTGATTAAGGTCGCAAAGGACAGCAACCTGCTGATGCCATAAATTCACAGGGCAACAAGGAGAGAGAAAGAAAGAGCCCATCAACGTGTTCCACTCACTCTGTAATCTAGAAAAGGAGTATTGATTACTGAACAGCTCATTGCAGTTGGCTTGGCAAGATTTAGCGTACAGAGTTCGTTTAAGTTGTGTGCACTGCTGCCAGTAGAACACGGGTAGACGGATAACTCATCTCTGTTCGAGCGGAAACCTGATACAAATTGGACATTATTACGAAACCCAACCAATTTATAGGGAAGCTCATCCTAAAATAAAGGGAAAGTCAACAGTGAACACACATTCTGTATATTCTACATCTTGGTCTATAAAAGTACTAATCTTTATACGAGTAGATGCAGGTTAATGTTTCTTGGTTTCTTTTCGGATGAAAACGGAATCTGGGCTCACACAAGACAAATTACCTATAATGCAGAATAGTGGAGAAAATGCATTATTTGTGAGTGGAAAAATTGACGTTGTCATTAAGATGGCCCCTCGGCCAGCTTTCCTTGCAATATCTTGTGTATAAGAAATGAATTGCATCGCATCATCAGCTTGACTTGGATTTCAGTATGCCCCTGTCATCTGCCTTTCCAGTCACTGGGGTTCCCTCTCGGTCTGTTCTACATGTTTGTTTTCAGTGGTGTAGCGCGGTTTTCGTTGACATTCTGTGTCGAAATGTCATTGTATGTGTGGTGATTGGATTCATCTCCTATATACTGATATGGGATACTTGCAGACTCTCTGCACACATTATAGCGGATTTATAGACGTCAACAGTTCAGATTCGTTTAGACGAGAATGGGTTATTGTTATGATGTCCTTCGAAGTAGAATAAGACGAAAGACGCAGACTCATTCTGTACAAATACTTGGGTTACGTTGGCTTGGTTGATTTTGCAATTGTGTGTGTACTAAGTATGTATGTTGGTGATGGTGGTAGTAGTAGATGATTGTTAGGGGGAAAGTGCACGGTTAAAGTGCAGTATAATAATTCCCTCTGTGTGAAGGAGGTATCTCAAAAATACATTAGTTTCCTGAATGAGGGTACAAGCTCATAAAAAGCATTTATGAAGCCCCGAGAACCGTTGCTTCACGCATGTTCTTTGGTATATTTGGCATATAAATGCATGTGGGTAAAGAGTATAAAGACTAAAGACACAGTGGCT
>JABASC010003256.1:0-14716 GCA_019776185.1 Plutomurus gul
TAAATGATCTTATTTCTAACTTATTTCTAATTAAAGGTGAGCGACGCGTTGACTGGAACTCGCGACTACATGGTTGACAAGAATCACCGTGAATGCGGTCACCCTCACGGTCTTCTCCTGCCTAAGGGTAAAATTGAAGGCATGAAATTCAAGTTGTTCGTTCAACTGACTGACTACGAAGAAGACTTCCACACCGATGACTACGTCGAAGGCTCCACGATGTCTCTGTCCTACTGTGGTGTGTTGGGTGGAAAGAACCCCGACAAGCGACCCCTCGGATACCCATTCGACAGGAAAATCAACTCCTGGTATGATTTCAAGACTGACAACATGAAATGGACTGAAATCACCATCCAAAATGTACCCAACTAAAATTTGGAAGCTTTTACTGTTCAAAAAAGCTGCACCTAACATCATCCAATTATACTCTACCTACCAATACCAGTACACTTTTCTGTTTGTATGAACGACTATATAAATGGTACATCTATTTAATTTGGAAATTACGTGAAATGACAAAATTGACTCAATAAATACAAAGCACAAGTGATAAACACAAATATAAAATTTTGTAATGTAAATTCCTACTTTAATTTTCATGAATAACGTGCACCTTTATTATTTTAAAAGAATCTTAATTTGACCTTTGTTTGTATGGGATAGCATAGTTTTTGCTTTAAGAAATACCCAATTTAATTTGATAACGGTACATCTCTACTTTTAAAACTATTGTTCACATTTAGAATGTAAAATACATTTTAGGCAAACACCTACTGTCTGTCTAGTCGCACACTGTTTAGAACTAAACAAATTCTGTCATAATTTAACCATAGCATAATACACAGATACAAGACAGAAGCATTAATTACCATTTATATAATTGTAAGAATGGTGCACTTTCTCTACTTTATACGTTCAACTGCACTTCATACCATCATTATACTACAGGCTCTGTAAACAGAGTAATAAAGTAAGAGCTTAAATGGGTTTGGAAAGCATTTGGGTATGACATAATAGGCGTACGTGAAGTCAAACAAATTTGAAAGGAGAACGTATGATATGGTTTGGATACTTAATTTGAAATTCAAATTCGAGAAAAAGATTTTTGCATTGCATGGACCACAAAAGCGATTTAATTTGATCTAAATAACGAAACAGAATCTATATTCATGTGCTTTTATTGTTCTTGCGTGCTGTAAAAGCAATATTACATAAGATGCATTTCGTTTAGAATAATTGGAAGAAATGTAGGTCCTAGAAGAGGTTTAAATACCGCAGTGAACCCTTTGGAATTATCATTCGATCTTCTCCCTGTTCTTGAACAACACATTTTACCAACCAACAAAACAAAGAATCAAAATGAAAACCTTTTTGGTAAGATTTCACTGAAAATCTGTAAATCTTTCATTAGAGAATTTACAGTGGTTTTTTAATTGTCAAATTTTAGGTTGCTGGTTTTCTTCTGTGCAGTTGTGGAATCGTTCTGGGAAAACCGCAAGGATATGGCGCTGCTGCTGCGGCAAGCTCTGGTGGAGCACCAGCAAATTCAGGCGCAGCCGCCTACGTGGCAGCCGGTCCATCCCCAAGTGGAAATTCGGGTGCAGCTGGTGGGAACGCCGGAGGTTCACCCGGACCCACAGGAACTTCTGGTGCAAGCTCAGGGGGCCCACTTCAGATAGAATGTAAGAAGCAAGAATCAAGCCCGGGAAATTTCAAATTTGTTTGTGAAGGTGTAAACAAAGACTCGATCACTCTTCGCTCCGAACACATTCTCTGGCTTCAAACTGACGGGTACTTTAAGATTTTAATTTATTACTTTCATTCATTCCACTTTGTCTCTAAAATTACAATTATTTACTATCTACAGTGGAAAGCAAACCGTCCTCGATATCGAAGTTCCCAATTACAAAATCGATGAGCTTATCAAGGCTGGATTCAAGCCCGCCAAGGGAGGCAGCACTCAAGTCAATGTATTGCTCAAGAAGCCCGAACAAGATTACAATGCTGAGGTCGATGTTCCAAAATCCCCCGCTGGGGACGCAAAGGTCAATCTGCAATACGAACCAGTTCAGAAGATATCCGTTCACTTGCCTAATGACAAGCCTTTCCGTCCTCTTTCTGGTCCCATTCTTCCCCCTCCCAATAGCTATTAAAACGAAATCCCTTTAAATGTCACATTTAGTTGACTAAAACAACTTTTTTTACTAACGATTTATTGTATTTTATTGAAAAATGCTGTTAAGTTGGGTTTTAATGTTACGAAAATGTGGTGGGACAAAAAGGGTTTATGCAAATCTCCGAAGTTATTACATTTGTACAAAGATTATAATTATTATTTGTATCAATCTACAATTTTATTTCGAATTATGAATAAATGTTCTCATGTCACACCTACCAATGAATATTTCTTTCTTCACACTGTAGACTGTAGAGTGTCAGCCATTGTTATTTGGTCGAAGCCGATATGGAATGTAATTGAAGTGCATAATAAATAGTGTTTCACAATAAAAATCCTAAATAGGAAACTTCGTTGACAAGATGGTTCATCAGCTTACATTTACATAATTGACAAATCATTGTGAAGTCATTCTTGTGTATGTGTATTACTTTAAGTACTACTTACAGTATAATGTATGCGTGGTGCATTTCTTCTTCCGCCTCCACATATTTTAGCATCTTTGCATTTGTTATTTCGCTATTCATGTGTGCAGAAATCGGAAAGCAAAAGTGAATGGACAATTAAAGCGTGAAATAATTATGCATATGGGTGTTTATTTATTCCCATTTGTATTAATCAGAATTCATGTTGCATCTTTGCATGTTATGTGACATGTGTGCTTGAATGAATAAGAAATTTACCTATAGGAAGATTGGAAGATGCATAAGTATTGCGTAAGTCGACTATATATAAGTAAGCGTGCTTAGAGAAAGAGGTGCAAATACAATAGAGGCTTCAATCGTTCCTAAAGTTTCTCGCAGTGAGAAATTCTGCTGCCAAGAGTGCAAAATATAAATCCGGACATGAATATCCTTATGGTACATTAATTTATTGAAGCCCTTTCAATTATTTTCAATATTATTTGTGATTGCCCGATTTAATCTAAAACGAATTCTTTAGACCACCATTGCTCTGTTTCTGTTCAGCTGTGGAATCAATCTTGGATCTACCATTCAAATCAATATAAAACTTCAGAAGCCTGAACAAGAGCACAATGCTGAGGTTGACGTTCCAAAATCCATGGCTGGAGATATAAAAGTCAATTTGCAATATGAACCAATTCAGAAGATCTCTTATCATTTGCCCATTGACAAGCCTTACCGTCCTCTCTCAGGTCCAATTCTTCCTCCTGCCATCAAAGTGGAAAAGTTTCCTGCACCACACAATGTTACTGATCAAACATAACATTTTTTGTCACCATAATTAATGGATTTAGGTTCTTTTGATGCTACAATAAATTTAATAATAAATATGTAGAGAAATTACAGAAATTTAATTACCCAGAAAGAGATAAATTGATTTTGAAAGTTTGATTTGGATTGATTTTAAAAATAATGTTAAAGTGGGTCATCCAAATCAGACACAATTTAAGATTTGTCATATTAAATACATTGTAATTATTCGTGGTATCAATCAATTTGTAAAATTGTGAGTGGATATGTCCACTTATAATGCATTGTGTACAAACAGTTTGCACCCAATACCGATCAATATTTCATTGCCAATTAATAAGACTAATAGAATAAGATTAATTATATTCAGCAATATGCAATACATGGTCTGACTACTGACTACTGCTTTAGCAATATTAGCAAAAGGTCCTGAGAATTTTCTAATGTTATCTAAATAACCATTTCAATGGTCTCTTGAATGACATGCAGATAATATTTATTAATAAGTACTCCAAAACGACAAATATATGTCCACGTGCTACATTGGTCTGCTTATATGCTGCGTGAAGAAAGTGCATTAAATGGCTGATATCACAATTGTCGGGTTCATCGAACAAAACCTTGGGCTTTGCGGTGTGCAATGCTAATGATCCTGTGCCAGCGTTGTTTGGGAAGCCGACAAGTAGAAACATGACAATTAATCAGTTTTTACTGGTTTTAATTGGTTCGTGTAGTCACATCTTACATATCTTCATAATGAAATGCATAACATCACAAATACAAAAGTGTAACAATTGTATTTGTGATTTGTGGTAGCATTATAATCTGCATTTGTAGGCAATTAGTATTATTTGTAGATTTAAAAAAAAAGTAAATGGCTACTAATTTTTATTTTAGTACTAATCCAACAGTTTTTGCATAATCTAACAAAATTTGAGGATTCGTGTCACTGCCACCACACACAATGACAACCACTGGACCACTATCTTCCTTCAGTCCAACTCCATTAGCTTTTAGAATGTTTGGAAGTTGTTTGGAATAAATTGGGGCAAGACAAACACCACAAGCTGGCTCTACTAAAAATGCATGGTCATCTAAAAAATAAAAAACATAATTAATTGGACATTTAGAAATAGTCATGATTTAGAATAATATTTTCCCATTTCACTGATAAAGCACGTGCCAACTTTCTAATCCTATAAGGATAAAGTAGGGAAAAGAAAAACTTAATGCTAAATATTAAGATGTAGTTTAACTTTAACTTTGTACCTGCAAATCTAATGGCAGCTTCAACGGCATCTTTATCTGGTAGGACTTCGGAAATCACTTTAAATTGTGGAATAATCTCCATCAATGTCGGAGTCACAGAAGAGGCACCAAGAGTCTTCGCAACACTTGTTAACAAGTTTTCTATTATTTTCCCCGCTTTTAAAGATTTATTAAAGCAATCGGATCCTAGTCAATTATAATTACTTTAATTTTGTGTATAATTTAAAAATATCATCTTGTAATGTTCCATTAATAGGATCAGCGTTTGAATTACCTATAGTCTCCATTGCCACTACTGGAATGTCATCCCAACCTGTAAACAATACTTTTATGTGAGTTGTGGTAATAATGTTATTATTTATGCATCCAGCAAAGAAACAATTAATTAATTAATTATTCCGGAAATATACATACATCTAAAACTGCATTTGTAATTAAATACACATTTATAGGTAAATATAAACCAATATTGTTTCAGTGAAAAAAATGTGAACAGCTCAGTCGAATTAACAATAATTTTTAACCATTATTTTTAGCAAGCCCAAGCAAAACCTGATGGTTTCGTTCATTTCTTCAATTCAGAAGTCAGATTATGAAATCTGATGATAATCAACAGACTAAAGGATAAAATTGATTAGATTGTCGAACCTCTTTGAAAGTGATCAGGTCGAATTTCGTGGGATTGACAACGGCCGGAAGTAACATTAAAGCTAAATATACCAAGTTAGAAATTCTAACAATGGAATTGCAGCAGGAGCCGGTACTTATGGTATGGCTACCCGACTACATTATTAGACAAATGTGAATAGAACATACCTGCGGTTTTTAGGCCTTTGAGTAATCCCACGAGCAATCCTCCACCACCAACCGGCACTACAATACAAGATGGCTTTACTCCAAGTAATTGCTTTTGGATCTCATTGACAATTGTTGCGTAACCAGCCCTGAAAAAATGTTTTGGTTATGAACAGTCAGCACATGTATATAGTATATATATTTAAATAGGTTCTCCGTGTGGGCACACCTAATCCAAGTGTATAAAAATACAGACAGGACTTAAATGTATTTATATCAAGAAGAAAAAGTATTGTTGAGGTGCATACCACAGATCTGGATTGTCATATGGATGAACGAATGCCAATTTAGGTTCCGTCTGTGTCATAGCCAAAGCTTTATCTAGAGCTTCCTTAGAGCCCAGAGCAACCTGTAAAACACACAAAGCACCATGCAAATAAATCTGTCACTTTTTTTTCTTGTCTCTCTTAACTTTGTCTCCTTTAGACTCCCCTACCGTCACTTTGGCTCCGAATGACCTCATTTTTTCCAGAATCCTCGGTGACACAAAGCTAGGAACGACAACGTGACACTGCAAATTAAGAAGCGAAGATGCGTAAGCCAACGCTATGCCAGCATTGCCTCCTCCCGAGAATGTAACAACTCCTTGAATTTTCTCTTCCTTGATTTTCTACATGAGAAACGACAAATGAAACGTTGTCATTCAAACTTCAAATCTCAAAAGTGTCATTCATGTCACTAACAAGACTTTTAAACTACACAAGTTCTACATTACATACATGAGAATGAATTGACAGAGCAAAAGGCATAACAAGGCATTATGAAAGCTGCTAAATGATTTCAGTTGCTCGTTCAGAGCAAAAAGCAAATTAATTCCCATCATCAACCAGAAGCCGAAAGAACAAACAAGCAATTCAAGAAGCAAACCTTTAACACACTCACCGATAAGAGTAGACGAGAGATGCCACGAATTTTAAATGAATTGCATGGCTGGACATTCTCCAATTTTAACCACACTTTCTGAGATATTAATTCTGACAATTGTTTACTGTAGAGCAGAGGTGTTTCTATATATAACTCTTCCTCCATCTCACGGCTTAATCAATGTTTTGATCGCACAAATAAATAAACTATATGTTTACACTCCAATTCCTTCTAAACAGAAATCAATCAGACAAAGTAAATTTTTCCCACCCTAATTAACTGCAAGACAGAGAAAGGGAGAGCTCCAGAATCGTTCGTCACTGTCCTATATAGCAGTTTGGACACAATGCTGCAATGTCTCAGGACGACAATCATTTTCATTTGTAAGCTTTACGTCCTTGATTAAAGATTTTCCCATCTCATCACGTGTAGGTCATCCGTGTAGGATTTGTTACTAAAAGTCAGTGTGAACTATATTTGTACAACAAATTGCTTCATTTCCTATACGCAGTTCATACGTTTCTGTATATGGGGAATCTATATTTAGGTCGTTGCAAACTACAAAGTTCAGATCATTTTTTGTAATCTAATGTAGATTGGAGGTCGTCTATGTACGCTTTAATTAATTAAGGTTGCTCTGCACTGCATCAAGCTTGACAAGTTCCATTTACTTTTCCACCCTCGTCATGTTAATTATATTATTAATACTCTTGTACGTAGTTTGTCAGCTTTCACGTGAGTTACACGTACTAAATCATTTTCGTCCCCTATCTTCTACATGTATTCGAGGTACACTCACAATCAGATCTGCGTATCCAGCACATGCGTTAGTTTAGTTAGCTTACCTATACACATTAACACATTACACATTACATGTAGCTTCGATCCTGTTGTGGAATGAGACATAAATGTTCTCAGCCAACTAATGTCGTATGGAAATATCCTTGCGATCATTCATGAGACACTTACCTACTTACAATTAAGTAATGCATTAGTAAAATTAAAATGTTAATACACCGAAAGAAGCTGCCACAATACGTGAATGGAGAATATAGTCATATGTATATATTATATATGACTGGGTGCATCACACGATGATTACACAAAAAAGGAGACTACTACTACGGACAAGTTGATCACGAGCACTCCCTGTCAGTGTGCTCTGATAAAGCTTATCTTTCTAAAAAATTGAGAGCGTGATCCAATTTATAGCTATTCTGTATCGTTCCATACTTTTGTTATTTATTACCATTGCCATTGACCATTGGGGAATCGGAGGTGCAAAGGTAAATGCTTAGGAATTATAAAAATACAAATATTATGCTCTGAATGAGCACTTTAGCTATTCAGCTACTAAATGCACTTACTTTTTGCGTGTATTATGCCGGACCAAAAAGTTGGCATGAACTTTGTGAAGGATATGCATATGCACCGAAATGCAGCTCAAACATCCAAATATCGCCTGATGGATGATGGAACACACTTAAAACAGTAGAAGTGTAATAATAATCTATCAAACAATTATATGGGATGCAGTAAAGCGTAATCATAAAATATATTGTCTACCGCATCCGCCAATTTGCTTCAAATAATTACTTGTTAGTAGTTGTTCACATCTGGTGGAGCTTACAGTTAGTTACAATTATAGGCAATTGATAATTACTAGTATACGACTGTTGCATTTTGAATTGTTTGAGTCCCCTATTCCGCTGTCTACGGAATAAACACAGCCATCCACTCCATAATCAAGGTTTCGAGTGTGATTATCACAGTGGGATTAGTTACTGTGGTCAAATGTTTTTAAACGTTTCATTACACAGCCACGCTTGATGTGATCAATGTGATTCATGAGATCTATATGTTATAAAGGATAGGGACTGCCAAATAATCCCTTCACAATTAATCACAATATTTAATCCTACTGTGATGGGATTTTTGCTGAATAAGTGTGATTTAGGAAACCCTGTATTGCTCTTTAACTGAAGTTTAAAGCTTTGGTTTTATCACATTTTTATTGCTTGCTAAGCCATTTATGATTTCTGCACGAGTACTCAGATTGGGGTATTTCAGATAATTCAACGATCATGGGGTCCGTAATTACATTTTCATCATGGAATTATACTAAATGTGATGCCCATTAAGTATCTTCTAGGTAAAGATAAGGACTTACCTGCCTTGAAAATGAATTTATTCTCTTCAATTGTCATCTACCTCTCGAACATTGAATCTGAGCACGTAGCTCTTGTTCTAACGTACGTAATAACGTTTCTAATTTGTATTTAAGTGGAGAGGAAACAATGAGCAGCAATTTCGAAAAGGAATGGGAGGTAAGAATAAATTCTGTTTTTCTTAATTTATCTTATATGTACATAGAAGGTGCTTTTGTAAAATATCACTTTTCCGTCATTAACTATTTATCATATCGCAGGAACAATACTGGAATTCATTAGTAGGTACTCGTGAATTAAAACTGAATGAATTAAAATTGGCAATCACCCAATTTCTTAATGGTTTCTTTAATAGGTCACATATTTAACATAAGGATAAGATATTAGATAATTAGGTGATGGAAGCATTAGGTGCGCGTGGTGACTGCTAATGTGTGAACATTTAGGGAAATTCTAATCTGTAGCAAAGTAGTAAAAGACAAGATGTTTATTCATGTAGCCAACCGTTTCGTATCACTTACAAAGACAGAAAAATCAAAGCAATCAGCGTAAGCTGATCCTACTTGGTATCTTTCAATCAAGCCATCGATCTTTCTTGCTGCTCTCTTCTGAAATTGCAAAACATCGTCATTTCACTGCCACCAACACAAGGAAGCTCGACACTTTTATGTTCGTCTAAATGTTTTATAGCTCTTTAGGTCGACAAGAAAGTTTCCCCTGCCATTTCTTTTTCAATACGCGATACCGCACGCCTCTCTTAAAATCCTGCAACTCTAGAATCTATAGACTACTATTTCACCTATGCAATGATGCGTAAGACTAAATGCTTAATGTGATAAATGGGATTTTCTATCCTTTCCATTTCACTTTTTCACATTATTCCCATTATTCACATCACATCTCCCATTGTGATGGGATTTTTTCTAGAGACATTTACCTAGCTGCCAATTTCTGAACCAATAAAAAGGTACATAAGTATTACCTACAAACGTAATGATAAGGTCTGAACAATAGAGTCGTGATAAAAGACATCTGCAAAATGTTATGTGTTCAAGCATGTAAAGATAATCTAGAAAATCTGCAGTCGCACTTAAGATTTTTGTAGGAAATAAAATCGTATGAAGAAAGTACACTATTGAATAAGTATATGGAAAGTTTATGTTGTAATAAAAATGGTTGACTAATTGCGTCAATAATACCTGTACGTAAAGCGTAGCCTTAAAAGGCAATCTGTGTGTGTTTGTGTCTGTGTTGCAGGAGAGTGTGTGAACGCCGATAATAATATAGATGTGTTCATTGAGTTTGGGAGCCAAGGGCTAGGATTTATATCAAGTGAAATGAGTACAGAGCGTGTATTGTTTCCGTTGCACTGTAGGGAAGAAAATCCGGGAAAGAAGCTCTCGGTCTTATTATATATTGTAAGTGTCCATAGCCTTGTCTTTTTCGCCACACATTTACATTCACCATTCGCATTCACATCGCCCATTTGCACATGTTGACTGTTGAAATGTTCAAGTGAGCTCATTCAACATCACCAGACACTCCACTTTATAATAATAGGGCATACACATGAAAGAGACGTGGTGTTGGTGTTGCCTTGACAAATCTGTGTCTCTATCTCCTCTGTGTCTCCCTATTCCCATCCCATCCCATCCCATCCCAGCATATGACAATGCTGTAGTAGTCTGTAGTCTGTAGTATACACGGGAGAATGAACAGATGAACACAGAGGAGATGCCTGTAATCTTGAATTTAGCTGGGAAGGGAAGCGCGTGTCGCTTTAATTACCTCAGATTCCTTTCGAGAACTTTTAGTAGAATATTTATGCTGCTCTACATCATGATCGTAATTACAATTGCCCCACTAGAAAGCCCGCACTCCAATCTCCCTTCATGTAAATACTTACAAAAGTCAACTGAATTAGCAAACACACAAAGCGCGTACACGGGAACAAATGTGCGCTCCCTTGGCTCTTTAAATTTCAAGCTTTAAATTTAGTGATCAATAACGATAAACAATGTGGAAGAGATAGCGAATGGAGACCGTGTCACTTTCATGTAAATATAATATTGAACCTGTATGTCTAATGTATACATGTAATTGCACTTAAAAGTGAGGGAAAGTGAGTCGAGGGCAGTGTCCCTTTAATTTAATTTTAAAATTGAAGATATGCCAACAATGGTCCTTTCTGTCTCTGTCTCATGGCCTGCACAATTATCTAAGTATATACAATTAAATTAAATATAGGGAAACTTTAATGGTGCAGTTAAACATATATGTAATAATTATTTAAAATGTTCAAACATTATCGTTGTATAAAGGATTTTTGAAAGGGAAACAGGAAAACGTTAAATACCTCCACAGTTAGGTCAAGGGAATGACGATCCGTATACGTAATACATTGAAGCTGTATTACCTAGGTATAACGCTGTACATAGTAAAACAGCCCGCCCCAAGTTCCAGTTCCAGAAACGTTTGCCTTGCCTCCCTGGCTCAATTAATTTAATTAGAAAGAATCGCAACTTTTATTCGAACCGAAAAAACTAACCGAATCCTTAATTTGCATGTTTGCAATAGAAGATCACTTTTATATTTTGATTTTGGGTTCAAAGCCAAGTAAACGCTATAAATGGCCACAATGCCAAAACATTAAAGTTGTGTGAATAACACGGAATCACAGGGTTTCGAGAGCGGAAAATGGGTGACATACGGTAAATTTACATTCTCTGTTTTCAGAAGGTGGGAGAAATGTGAGAATGTATTGGTGTAATGTATGTACACTTGTCACGATTGGTGCAGGGTTTCGGGTGTGATTTTAAACATCTGATCACACAAGACGCTTTGTGTGTTAATGCGATCTATATTTTATAATTGAACAGGACTACCAATTAATCCCATCACATTATAATCACAAATCACAATATTTAATCACACCCTGGGATGATGGAGATTGAGGGAGATGGGATTTTAGCTGAAAAAGTGATTTACGAAACCCTGGATGGGTGCGTGGAAGAATTAGATGGACATAGAAACCCTACGTCAAATTCTTCTGACTGCATTTTGTCGGCAGTAGGACACATCTTTGTACTGTGTTCACCCCCACCCCACCCCCCAATTCAAAAGTACACTGGTCAAGTCGATCCTTTGCTGAGACATTTTTAAGGCGTTTATTTTGCAAAAGATTGAAATTTAAAGCGAACCAGTCAGCCGATTTACCCAAGTGGCCAACCTTTGTAAGTTCCTGGTATCAAGTTTCAATGTCTACATCTAATGAAGTACTGCATGATTTCTATTGTGTGAGCAGCAGAGGGATAAAAAAAAATTGCGGACAAAAATGAGTATTATCTACGAAGCACAATCAAATATAAATACTGTCCAATTTCAGAGGCAACAACAATTAGTGCTTATTGCAACTCTCACAAGAATTAGAAAATTCAACTTCTAGATACGATCAATTACAAACTTAACTGTTCCCATTTTTATCAAATACTGTTAATCCAATTTATTCCAATAATTTATGCGAAATGCGTATAATTTGTGTTTACTTTACCCTCAGAATCTTTTTCTACATTTTATTTAAAAGGATGTTTTTACATAGTTTGATCCACCAGGCGATTTTGAGAAATCAACCCCCTACATCCTGAAGGCCACGATGATATATTGGAATGATATGATTGACAAACATACATTCTAATTGAAAAATGTAGCATTTGAATACATTAATAACTGTACTTATGTATGTAGGTAGCACAGGAAAAACTAATATGTTAGAATGTAACACAGATTGGTTCATTTTAAAAAAACTATGATTTCAGTAGTAAGGGCAAATGCACATATTTAAAATGTTCTCCACCTAAAACCAGTTTATTCTGGTTTCATGGGTAATGTTCTTGCTCTTTATGTTACAAGGTTAAAACAATGCCCTTTTGTATTTCGGAAAAGATTTCGAGCCAAAAATGGACTGACGGCTTTACAAACTGAGACAGACGGGATCAAATGACCCAAATGGCCAAACCGTGAAAAATTGTAAAAACTGAGAAAAGAACAGAAATGTATTGATTCAATTGAGAATACAAGGGAAATAATATTTAACTACTAATTAAGAGAACAATAAAGTAGTTTAACTATTGCAATGTCGGGGTATGCACACACTACATAGGTATCTACACGTCTATACAAACTAATAGTTAGTACATGCAAATAACATTAAGGGGACCTGGTACGATTGTAATTACATTCGAATGACAATCCAATCCTATCATGCTCAAAAGAGACAACAAACAGAAGTGAAGTGAGCATTGAGCCTAGTTTGGCTAAGATGAGGATTTCATTAGAGGTATTTTTATCTTGAATCTCTTGTGGTTGGTAAATTGAATTGGACGGAGGAGTGAGTCTCTCTTCCCTTCCCTTCCTTTCCTTTCCTTCCTCCAACATCAGCAGATAGCGGCCTCTCACTAACTAAGCAGTTCGGTTCTGGTCGTCTGGCACAAGTGGTCTCTACGACTACTCAACTAATGCAATCATGTAAAGTGAACTAGTAAAGGATTCTATACTAGAAGAACCACTAATAAAGACAACACAGTGTACAGTGTATAGTATAGCTATTGAATAGGTGGCTGGTGGCTGTCTCATAGTCTCATCCTCTCATCTCATATATATACTTACATGGCTGTGCTGTGTGCTGCTCGTCCATTGCAATGTAATGTAGTGCAATAGAATTGTGTAATGAAATGAAATGAATAGAAAATGAACGACAAAAGCCCGTCACTTTTTTTTGGGTGGCCCTGTCCTCATTTATATAATCCTGTAGCGGAACCCGGGGAGCTTAACTCAGCCGGAGATCTTTTCTGCTCACCGCGACGACCGGATACAATAAAATCATACACTAAGATACAATAAGATACGTGCAAATACATAGGGAATCATTAAATAGATTGCATTTAGATGACTTTCTTAGTGGATGTACACCTCCCGTTGTTTTGTGCCGTTGCCGGCAGCAGCCCGGCTATATAGTGGCACATTGGCCAACGGCATATGGATACGACTGACTTGAGGTGAAATAAGTAATCTAATGATGTGAATGCAATGTGAGTGAACGAGATCACTATTGAAGGATATACCAGTATAGAAATACAAGCGTGGGCTACTGTATAGTAGCTAGTAAGTAGCTAGTAAGTAGGTAGACAGTGATTTGATGAAAAAATTGTCAAACTGGGCTAGCAAACTCTCTGTACTCGTGTACTTACTATTTCTAGAGGTTTGTTGTGTGTAATGCGTGTACTATATGTACATAGGTAAAGTTGCACGTACTTACGTACGGGGAGAGCTCCACTGTGTGTACTGTGTGTACTGTGTGTGTGTGTGAGTGTGTGTGTTGTATGGAAATTAGCAGACAAAAGTACGAGGGATACCTTTCTTGAGATTTTTCTACTCTTTCCTTGGATTTCCCTGTACTTTTGTACACAATTCTAGTGATTTTATGAGAATATTGACGATCCTATCCCCCCAACAATATCCGTCAATGCAACTGACTTGTAGGTAGATAATGAGATGACTAGGGTTCTGCGGTTAAGCTATGGGCGAGGGTTATTTTAGGTCTCCCTCTCACTAGTGTGCAATGAAAATCTTATATTAGATGAGATCACTGCTAGAATAGAGAGCCAAGTTTTTCTGAAAAAAAAAAGATTTGATTGTCTACTGGATCGGTGTAGTTAGTCGGTCTTTTCATTCGGTGTTAGTTTAGCCCAGGGTGGAAACCTCTCCGAGCTCTCTCGTCACTTTGTGCTCTTGTATTTACAAATACATCTCGCTTTAGCAAGGTAATTTTCAATCTTCTCTGAATTTTGAGAAGACTTTGGAAATTAATTCACATTTGCTAACACTTTCTGAAATTTCTAGATATTTTGAAAGTTTCCCACTTTCTCAAGTAGGAATTTTAATCATAGTAGCCTATATAACAGGTTGAAGTAAGTAACATCTGTTGTCTCAATTGGAAAATGAGACAAAGACAGTCACAGTGTCACAGATATAAGAGACTATAGAGACTGTTTCACTAACTAACTACTAAACTCTCTTTTAAGAATGTTAATTTATTAAAGCAATTATTATTTTTCAGATGGTCTCAGCCGTACGTAAAGGCAAGCTCAACTACGTCTTCGACACTTTCTTTG
>JABASC010003257.1:0-14715 GCA_019776185.1 Plutomurus gul
TTACATATATGTAATAATTACAATACACTTTTGCAAATTCTTGAACAGAAAACAGAACGGAATCTCTAGTTTAGACCGTCATTGGAATAGTATAACTAAATATGTCACGCTCCGACAATAAATAAATTCCTGAATGCTTTCTAGCACCCTATATTGTCAACTGAAAGACCAAACTGTTTTAAAGATCACAATTTGAACATCGTAGAAAGAACAGTTGCATGTATGCCCAATCTTTTCTCTGAAAAATAGACACTTACACGTATTACACACGTGGTGTACTGTACATATGATGGATTCCCCGCTTGTACAGTATAACCATAAATACGCAACGTATTTGTATCTACTGCGTACTACAGTATCATCTGCGCTTGGTGGAATCTTTGACTTTGTGTTGTACAATAAGTAAATAAATAAGAATACATTGTAACAATAACAAATGGATCATGGAGCACATTGGACATTATAGTGCACCAACTCGAACTTATAATATTGACAAAGTTCATGTGTATAACTGTAATGTGTCTGTATGTGAATGTGTACTAACGTTTGTACTGAATGTACGTTCGCTTGAACCAAATATTATGATCAACCACTCATGAAAAGACTTCGGATGCGATTTTGCCATCTCTTTAAAGCCAAGTGAACTGTGACGAACTGTGCAACAGGTGCCGTAATAAGTTGGTATATGGTTCGTGTAGTGTTATATAATAATCTGCAAGGTCTGTTGTCTGTACTCGTAATAATGTCTTATAGCCAGATCCTATCCCTGCTGTTGTGTCTTGCTATATGCTAAAATCGCGCAAATATTACTTGACTTTGAGTATGCTGCAGCGGAAAAGATAGCTAAGAGGGAAGAGCCTGTGGAACAGTAGGCGCTAATCTCGAGACGAATAAATATCACATAAATCTCAAGTCTATTATTTCGTATGAGTTTCTGTATCTAATTTTTTCTCTACACGGTGTGTATTAACACAGTTAAGGTAGTGAATTGTTGACAATTAACCGTTTGTGATTATTGTTTGAAAACTTGCAAATACATCAAAAGTACGTAAACAGGTGCACAATCCATCTTGTAATCTTCTCTGTAAAAATATTCGACTTCTTGAAGTAGACATCTATTTAATAGGTATTTGTTTTTTGTGACTGCAGAATACGATTTGTTATTGCGACATCACCGCACGCAGTGATTAAGCACACGTTCACGTGGCATGTGTACAGTGTACACTACTCCCATGCTAGATTCTTTTCACACACACTACACACACTAGACTAGATACATCTGTAAATCTACAACATACCTAATATATAGTTGTCCAGTTTTCAAGGTGCTTCCTCAAGTTCAAGTCAAACAATTGTGCATAATATCTTATGCAACTAAAAATCCCGTGGAGCCGTGCCGATGCATACCTACACTAATTACTTACACTAACTCCGACTTTACATGCTAATTGTCTATTTATTGCGGTTTAATGGTGTTAATTCATACTTGTAGACTGTAGAGTACGTGCACTATAACAAAATTAAATATTACCCTCGGTGTTCGATATAGCTTTATTTAATATTTAATTTAGAAAAGCCTTATTGTTATGTAGTGCCATGTAAATTTCACTGATGAGATTTATAGTGAGAGAAGTTTCATGAAATTCAAGTGTATCACATTCACATTTGCCGGCAGATTGTGAGTTTGGTGATGGTTTGGTGTGTATTTTATTACACACATGTATTTACATGAATTCAAACCGCAAAATTTAAAACGTCAAATTATAATTCGTAGAAATAAAATATATCGGTAAACGTGGTGCTGCGCAATATTGATTATTGAGAGAATACGAAGAATAAGAAACAAAGAACTCACCTTGTGATACCAGAAGAGACTGCACATTTCTCCAAGAAAATACATATAGTTCATTACAGATGTATTTACAATATTGTAGGATGTACAAATAACAATAAACTTTATCAACTAGATTTTTTCAATTGAAAATTAAAAAGAATCTACAATAAAACCTTCATTGAAAAGAATCCAAGTTATATTTCAAGTTTCAGTGTTTTCCATAATCCAGTTTCCACTACCAGGGTTTCGTGGGGAAGAACGTCAGTGGTAAGAGATATTGGAGGGAGAAAAGGGGGACGTGAGACAAAAATTGTCCTGGATGGATGGGAAGAGAAATGTGAAACCTCACCTATCTAATATAATTTGTATTAGATAGGTAAGGGTTGTAATATACTCACATATATTCCCAGCCTTCATCCACAGAGGGTGGGAATTTTAGGGGGTGGTTGGAATCAAAGACGCCATATCACACCTCTATTACGAAACATCAATATCCTAGTGAATGTTCACTAACATAAATAGGTGTCATTTCAGTCAGTGTGCACACGGTAATAATATGTAGGGTCAGGATCCTTCTGCGTTTCCAATGTGTGCTCTTTAATTCTGTCTTGCGACACTAATAAATTATTACCTATTTGTGGAAACTTTAACACAAATCACCAAATTGTACTCATGTCAATGTCATAATATGGGTGTGTTTTACTAGTACTCATTTACAAAGCATGAAAAAGTTTATAGACAACTGAAAGGATAATATTGGCTTCCTTACGATTCACATTTACGATTTGCTAGTACTAATAACGCTTAACTTTGAGAACTTTAATGAGTGGTCGACTTTATTGAGGCTACACTTGATCCAAATTTTCCACTACTCTTTTTTGAAAGCGTTTATTATGACTATGACTCGACCTTTCTTTGAGCTTGGAGAATGAACTTGTGGTTACGATTATTCTAGTCTGGTTAGACGGTTCCGCTCATGGTTCATTTTGGCGATAATATTTTATCTATTTACATTTTGTGCACAAACCTATACAACACCATTTAAACTCTTGTTCAATATTTTGTAGCCTTGAATACATTGGTTCACTTACGGGTGCGCGGAACAAACGGAATTAACTGCAGTTTATTCAAAGTGATACTTGCTAGATCATAAAGGATACATAGGTGCATACTAAACATCAAAAGTATAATTCAACATTTTAATTAATGTTTGGTTGCTGCAAATACACCATACATTAGGCCTACTATTTAGGTATATCCAAATAATGAAAGATTGAACATTTTAAAGACACCTGTTGTTGGTGGATTCATTAATTCGTGTGTAGTTTGCTCCTAAAACGTTCCCCAATATAACTTTACGATTCCAATTCGGGAACTTGTAGTCAAAGCAACCATTGAATCCATTGAACTGTCATGTTATGTACACAATCGGATGTACTATTTAAGTCAGTTAAGTTCTTCGTGGATTCGTTTACATTGGGTGCCACATCGAATTAAACGTGTAAACGTAAAAATTGTAACGATTTCTGGTCACACTGACTTAATTTCGAACTTGAAGTGAAAGTTTCACATCAAGGTGCGTACTAATAATCATGGAGAAATCAAAAGGTTCTACGAAGACAAAGACTGTTATGCCTCCGCCGAAGGTTAAAAAGCAACCAAAGAAAATAGATGTCCAGCCCGTCATTGATTCATCTGACGAAGAAAGTGGAGATTTAGATTTGGTCACTCAAGTCCTTACATATGGTAAGTTCTTTTCTACCACTGCCAATTACACTGCCAATTATTATGTCTATTATCTCTTTGCATTGTTACATGTATGCTAAATATAAATAGCTCGTTTTAAAGTTTTGATATTGCATAATAATCTGCTTTCGATCCTTTCTGTACACTACTATCAATACAAAGGGATGTTCATGCATGCACAGATTCATCATTGAAATAAGTTTTCATGCGTGTCAAAATAGTAATGTAGATGACAAGCTAATCGATGAAAAGTTATCACTATCTCTTTGTCGAGGACGAAGTATCAAACTAGAAAATAACAAATTATGTGGACAAAGTAACAATTATGGTGACTAACTATATTGCTAATGTGGACAAGGTTTTGTTACAGAAAGTAAAGCGGTGCCTATGTACATATTCACTACTTGTTTATAGAACTTGTTCTTTTGTTATATTAAAAATGCAACATCCGAAGCATTTTGTGCGAATTACTCTTCCTATACCTTGAACCTAATACACTAAAAGCGCGTTGTGAATTTATTTGAAAAAAGTGCCTGAAATACAATGTGCAAAGAATTAAGGTCGTCGATTTGGTGGTAAAACAAATATACGAGATAATAGGTAGAAAATGCAGCAAAGTGAAAATAATGATGTTGAACGGTTGTGCCATTTGTGCCCATCGCCGGTACTTTCATTTGCAGCGGAACAACAGCACTTTGGTAGTAGGTATTCACTCGTGCTCTGGAATCGGTTCTTGTTAGATGGGAGAAATGGGTCGAGGTCGGAACAAGAGTAAACGAAGAGCTCAGACTTTATTGTCTTGCGTATAGGTATGTATACCTGCATGCAGTATTTCGGTTTCAACCGCCTACCAAAGTCGCTGCTAACCACCATAAAAACAACTTTGGAATTTAATATATTTTTTGTTTTTGGACCGCATAGTCAAAAATATTGACATCAACGAAGAGTTAAAACCCAACATTAGTTATAAAACATGCTTTAATATCCCTCTGACCTTGTTTGTTTGCCCTAACAAAGCGAAGCCAGTACTCATTACAGTTTACCAATTTGAATCTAGTCTACCGATAAAAATGTACACCCACACTGCTATTTTGTGTAACGCTACTCCGTACTGTGACAATTTCATGGATGACGCAAATCAATGAGCTAAGGAACACTTCTAGAGTAAATTGAAATAATATAATATTTAGTGCTTAAGTACATTAGCTCAAGTGCTGGTAAATAAAACACAAATTTTGTAAACTTTCCGAATTGTGAGATTATTGTAAAATCGGTCTTCCTAAGTATTATATTTTAAAATTCAATGAGGTTTATCATTACGTAAAAATAACAAGTTGATGTAAGAATTAAATTTTCTCAACATGCAGTGTTTGCTCTGCCACAATATATAAAACGATATTACTAAACAATGTAATAATAATTTTGGGTGAAACTGAATGCATTCATGAAGGAAATGCCGGAAGCATAATTGATATGCACATAAAAAATATGAAATATTTGTCTAATTTCAAAGTGAAAGCTTTTATATGTTATTATTAGGTATTTAATGTCAGGAAATTTACTTTTATGTATAATTTTTCGATTCAAAAGTCCTCCATCTGCTTCTACTAATTTACAGTGCATTGCTTAAAAACTTGTTGATGTACTTAATTATACTATGTACTTACTACTGTATGCCACCACTGATGAGTACTGACGACACCACAATATACCTGCATCATTTATACAAGGCGTATGTATTAAATTACGGAATCTACTTAATATTTCAAACAACAATCAGATTCAGACCTATTTAATTTATTGTGTTTAAAAGTGTCCTAATAAACCAAGGCAGATTTCTTGGAGGTTCTAATGCGAAATAAGCTTTAAGATTAATAAGTTTTATTCCTTGTCCTACATTTGAAGGAATAAGTTCAAAGAATTTTTTCATGAAATCAAACTATTCTAATTTTGCTAATGTAACTCTGGTACAAATAAAAGGCTCTTGTTCGTGGAAGAACGTGGACGGACTTAGAAATGGTTGCACGGAGTCTTGATGTAAGAGTGTCGACTACTTGTAAAGAATTCATAAAATATTTTACTGTCCACTCATCTGTAGCACTCTAAACGTGAGCAGTGAACACAATAGATATATTTACACGACAGCTTTAGCAATCTACCCGGCGCTGCTCCTACAATCCGTAGCAGACAATATTCCCCATGGTATTTATAACCGTAAAGCCTTATTCGAATAGAGAACAGACTTGTATAAGTGCGAAGCAACTGAATAGTTGTTATTGAGCACAGTGTGCCGTGGAAGTAGCAAATATTTTGGCAATCCAAGGTCGTATGTGTAATGGTTGCTTCAATCCAGCTCTAGGTCGCTTTGGCTTTGTGCATACACGAGCCGTTCTTTTAAGACTCACAGAATGCATAGGCAGACCTTTGTACGTATTATATTCAAAACGAAAATATAAAGTAAAATATTATAATAGTTTTGGTTTGCGTTGGATTTCTCAATCAAAAATGGCAATGGTTAAATAGGTAATCAAAATGGTACAAGTACTCTAAATGATGTGAATAAATAATTTATTTATAGTTGAAAACATTTAAAATCTATTGAATCAATCACAAAACACTTAAAAAATTTAATTAGTCTAAGAAAATTTCTCTTGAAGTATTGTACAATTTTTTTATGCTACATATACAGATATAACATTCGATTCCAACAGTATTATCATTACAGGATCAGCAGAATATTAAGTTGTAAAGCGTATTTTTCATTTGTAGACAGCCGGCATGTTATATGATAGCGCTTCTAGTGTGCAATATTGCTAGTCTGAGAAATCCGATTCCCAGAAGTGTTTTAGAAGCATGGTTCGTGGTAAATAAACGCAGAAACCGGAATCGTTGCCGTTCCTGGAATCAGACAAGATTCTACGGGCTAAATCAGAAAGCGTTTTACCGAGAGGATGCGTATAGTATTTTATGGAGGAGTCCACGTATTAGATTCCAATGAATACGTTTTCTCGGAATTCCTTTTCGAAGTCAATATGCAATTTATCCCAAACTCTTTGTTGGTGATAAAGTGTTTTAAATCTGAGGATTCATCACAACATCGCCGAGTTTTTTATTATGTTCAGGTGAGCACAGAGCCACATTTTATACATAGGAAGGCGAAATAATAATGCGACTTTACTCAAAGCATTCAGTCGAGTCAGTTTTAGGAGAAAAGTGAACACTTTGGTTGCCTGAGGAAGAGAAAGCTAAACTCCCCGAAGCCAAAGCAATACGTGTGCAGACGCTTCCCTGATCTGTCCTTTAGTGGTGGCAGTTCGGCGGTTCCGTAGCTCAACGAACTAATCAATAAACTCACTGCGAACATCTCTTTTGTGCTCTGAGGCAATGGAGTGGTGAGAGTGTAAACATTTAACAATATAATATGAGGTTGAGACTTAGGAAACTCCTCCGTAAATAACGTTGACATACAAGTAAGTTCAGGAAAATATCTTTGGTTCTTTAGAAATGTGTTTGCTTTCTCTTTTCTTGGAATGCAATACCTATAGAGTAAAGAGCATTTCTGGAAACAGCATCGAGTATTTCACAATAGCTGGCACAGTAAAGCCAGGATCCCAGGAAAATTGACGAGTTCTTTGTATAGAGCAAATGTGAGCTTTCAAGGGTTTGGTTCTTTGTATGGTAATTTAGTGTGAATATTCGATAGGTTAAACTGGTTTAATGAAGTAATAATATTCCTACTACACACTCTGCTAGATTATTTAATATTCTGAAATTATTTTAAATTGCAAGTGCTCGCTTCAAGAGTTTTATTTATTTTGACGTACTATTTTGTAGAATTAATTGTAAGCAATAAGTTATGAAATGCACGCATAATAAGCAAACATTTTTGATATTATGCTGTTACATTTTGTACAGCAGCAAACATACAAATTACATAGTTGATTCAATATTGTATATGTACTTAAGGAAAATAATACTGAAATTATTTGGTGTTCAATTTGCTGAAAACTTTGAGCATTTAACTTTAAATGCCACAGCATTATTAATTCGTAAATCTGTTCAGAGACGATAAAACACAATATACATAGTTTTGTGCAATATCAATAATACAAAATACAATCAATCTCCGTTTATTTGAAATGGTTATTTCTCCAATTTTTCTCTTGTTGAAGTTAGCGGTATGGAAAGCTCGAGAATAAAAACTGAAGATTCAAAAATGAATACCTCGTGTTTCACAAACAAATCTCTCAATAATCAATCTCACTTAAAATTATTTGCATCCGCTTCACATTCACCAAATTATTTTTTATTCCATTTTGGGCTTTAAATATTCCCCTCCGAATATTGTGAGCCTACAAGACTATCCATTCACAGGTTTAAAGTCTAGAGGGTAAAATGTGTATCTATTATGAATACCAAAATTATATTAGCTCTGTAGTTTAGGGGCTTACTTATTTCGATCGTGATTTTTGTACCGAATTTGTAACTGCACCGTTTATTGCCTATCCGGCTAAATTTCAAGTAAATTTGGGCTGCAGTTTTTTCTAAAAGTTTCTGCTGAAATATTTTCTATATTTTACGTAGTAATCTCACAAAAAATTGTGCATCATTTATGTATGTAGGGTTTTTGTTACCACTTCATAAACCTCATAATCTGCTTTATTATTTCTATTTGTTAACCTTGAATTGTGTGTATTTAATATAAATATTGTACATATTTCTTATACAAAGTACTTACAGTATCTATTATTTTATCTGAAATTATCATTATATGTACACCACATTCAGTATAAGCAAAGAAAACACGCAAATCCAATTAATTGTGCTGAGCTCTTCACAAGAACCTATTGATATTGGCATTATACTAGCGTTTCTTGGGAATAAACACTCAAACATTATTAAATTGTGCAAATAAATCATATGACATGACAGCGCTCATTAGATAGCTGCAGTTCACTTATTGCTTTCGAATAGGAAGTTTATTTTTATTTCATTTTTGCAGTAAGATCTATTTTAAATATTGGTAATTAAGTATGCATACGCAAACAGTATATGTAGGTATAATATGCAGCGAAATTTTTACCCTGCTGGTATAAGCCCTCTTCGATTAGTATATCTTTGCACATTATTTGATTTATTACTTTTTACATTGAAAAGTTGTGACACCAACCACCAAACACTCTCAGGTTTTCTTGTGTATTGTTATCGAACAACATGCTTACAGAAAAACAGATAAATATTTAAATACGGTCAATAAATAAACCTTGCTAATAAAACTTTATGGTATCTTGTGTGCAATCTTTTAGGTTTATAAATGCAATAAATAAATTGATTCTAGTTTTAAAGAAGTAGCACATTGGCGATATGGGAATTTACAAGTAGAAAAAATAACGTGCTAGTAAAAGAAATTAATTTGCTAGTAGACGTTTATTAAAGATACAGTAAATGAACAAATGAATTTACTAGTAAATCGGAGAAAAAGTTCTAGTATTTATGAATTAATTGTCAGTTTTAAATAAAACACTTTGTCAGTAGAATTCTGTATGAATTTTTGTATGGGCTCAGCACATTCCTCTTCGAAGAGTATCTCCGAATGTATCGCGAAAGCCATTAGTAATGGCACTTGCGGCATCGGCAGTAAGAATGGATGGTAAATATTCTTACATATAGCGGCCATATATCCATTTTGTTGAACGTTTTTACTTTGCTGTTAGAAGATGGTACGACATCCATGGTAAACAGCTAAATCTAAAATGGTGAAGTTCAAAAGGAGCGTTTGTAATCCGCAAGCAATTCATTATCACTGTATTTACCTATCTTCACCTTAATTATCATACTTCCCATCGTACTGACAAAGTATTACATTTCCCACTGCAAAATGCATTTGTTTCATACTAGTAACTTCATTTCTTTAAAATAAATATTTTACTGACAGAGTCGACCTACTAGAACTTTCATTTCTTTTAATGACGATTAATTCATACCCTAGCAAATTTATGGCATGCAACAACCATTCAGCTGACAACATTTTATTTAGAAAGTAGGCGGCAATACTAAATCATTAATTACCGAGGGGGAAATTACTTCTATTGCATTTTAATAATTATGAATATAAATATTCAAAAATATGTATAAATAATAATTATGTGTGCCTGTACATAATTATTTCAAGTGGACAAAGTGCTTGAAAAATAACATTCCGTATTTCGCATTTTTAAACGTTTTTTATTTCGTAATCTTAAATATAAATGCTGTCACATAGAGTTCTGTTAGATTATGATCTGCTGTTAGAGAGACAGAGAGCGTCTGTCCACGCATTGTACACTGATAGACTTTCTAAAAAAAACTTGTCCATTGACCCAAAAGTGTTGCTTCAAATAGCAATTTAGAAGATGTGGGACCATTATGGGAATTTCTCTTCGTTGGTGCTTCGTACATTGGCTGGTGAAACAATAAGAAAAACTGGGGCTTATGCAATCATCCGCACTATCATTTATGAAAATTGTTCAATTCATAAGTATTCTCATACTTCACTTATAGTGCTAAAGATAATCAAAGGCAACACAGTTTGAAAAATTTTGTTGTTCCTATCTCTAACACTAACAAGTAAATGCAAAATAAATACTTGACATTTTTGCAATCAGAGCAAACACAATTTATTAATTAAAGTTTAATGTTTATAATATAATATCTACATATGTACTTACATCCGTTTTGAAAAAATAAAAGCTGCCTCCTGGTGAATTGCTCCGTTGAATAATTATTATTTGAACGTTTAGTACTATTAATAAATACAGTTTTCTATATCGCATCCGATGAAATATGGTTTCGCGTTTCGCAACGTGGAAGCACGAATAATTTTGTGCATACCTTTCAAAGGGATGCGTAAAATTCGCATTGTGTATTAGCGTTGTTTACATTCTTAATAATATCACCGTAGTTAGCCGTCCACACCCATTGGCTTAATCCACGATCTTATGTGTTTTATTTTATGATGTATCGCAATTATTAATTTTTACCTCAAACGTTTTATTCACGCATGAAAATAAAAATTTTGTCCACCAATGAATATTTACTTTCCTGTGATTTTGTACTCTAAATTCTCATTTAAATTTTTTTTAATTCTGTTTAAATTTAGTGTTAAAAATATTTCGTTACACATTGTATGTTGACAATGTGAGTCTAAATTAAAAATTTCAGGTAAAAGTAGCCAACGTGCCCAACAGACACCATTCTACTAATAAAACAATGATGCAGATCATAAATAGATTCACTTTGACGATTGTTTTTGCTTAGTTTATAATTAAATTTTATTAAAACTTTAATAAAATTTTAATGCAGTTCTTTAGTTAAACAGACAACTTCAAAGCAAACAGAATTAGCGTTTCATTCGATGCTCAATTATTTTGCGTTGGTTTCATTTCACTTGATAAAAATATGTTGGCAATTACAGCATTGCATAATCGAGCGGTTTAATGAAGCAAAGACATGTGATTCGATTGGCAAAATTAATTTGTCTGCATTAACAACAAAGCTTGTTGATGAAGGTTGTTGAACAACCTTGTCCTCACGAAAGGCAAACATCCAAATAAGATTAGTAACCGTATTTAGATATTGCTGCTGCTACTTAATTTGTACAATAGGTGATGTGATGGCTGCATGACATCCAATCGATATATTCAAGTCTAAACTGAGGTAAAAGCCTTCGGGCTTTAGTTGAATACTTTGTGAATCGCTGTTGTACATCTTACTTCCACATCCATCTTAGCATATTGTACATAAATAAATGCCGTAAATCTGTTCATTTGTCTATCTTCACTTTAGTGAGAGCATGCATACATGAAGAGCAGTTCCGCACACCACGCGCAGTGCTCACACACGTAGGTAATCATGTTGATATTTTTATTTTCCAGCCTTGATCGTTTATAGGCTCGGCCATGACAAGTCAGCTTACACGAGTAATAAAACTTGTAAAATAACAGATATCATTATTATTTCTCATTGCAATAGCAGTAGAAAAGCAAAATACAAGTATACTAAGTGTTTAAAACGTGTACAATGTACACGTTTTAACATTGTACATTATTGTACAATTAAATAAATACTAGGACTTTACAGTAATTTGCTTGCACATTTTTCCGTGTCAATTTGCAATGTTGGCTTTAAAATCTAAACGCCAACAAAGTCAGCAGACATTACTAATTACTATTACTAATTACACGTACATAAATCATGCTAGGATTTTGATCATAATTGAATTATTGAAAACCCACCATCTTTCAAACAATTAAAAGGGGGTTCCTGCCACTCTTGAGTATTCCAAATATTTCTACATTTCTGACACCAATTTGGGATACAAATCCCATAGAATTATGCAAATTTCAATGAGAAAGTGTTTCAAACATTCATACTTCCCGTCAGGGCGGTTGTCCATGTGAGGGGTTCTCTGAGTAAACAGCACCAATTCTTTTTTTAACCACATCTGTGAAATTGTATTGTACGGGGAACCAAACTCTATGCAATAAGTAATTCTTGGGAAGGCCATCTCAGGTGTAGTACACATTGTGCAATTAAATTTTGCGTTCCACAATCTTAGCTTGTATGTATAAAAAAATCTACTGCTAAAATTTCCGCTTCTTCAGAAAAGTGCTTGTTTGTCAATTTCCTTCAAATTCAAATTCATTTTTATTTTTATTTGTGTCTGACCCCAACAGCATTACACTCAATGTTGATTTCCATGTGGAGACACAACAAATGACATTAGCACATGAGAACAACTTAACGTGAGAACAGAGATGTTAAATATTAAAATGTTAATTAGTCTGTACTTTTCCAATTGAATTGTATCGCTACTTAAAAATAGTTATTGTATTGTGGCTCACATATTATGTTGTAACCGTTCGTCTGAATCATAAAGTTCATGTGTGTATATGTCTGTCATTTCACAATTTCCAGTCAAGAGTCAGTGTTAAACGGTCAGGTGTATTCTAAATAGTAGTAGTAGTATCAGTAATCTATGTATTTACCAGGATTACGGTGCCACAATTACATATATGCTGGTGTGCAAATTCAGCACAACCCATTTTTTTAATTTTGTGACTTCCTTTTGGAAATTTTCCTCTGCACTATCAGTTGACTTAACCCGCAGCATCTTTATTACTTCATTAAAATTCATGTTTGTCAAGAGTGTGCTAATTGTTAGTTTGGAAGCGTTGGATTTAGGTAGAACTTCATCATTTAAGACAAATATAAAAATGCAGTGGCTTAGAATTCTCTGTATTTTGTTTCTTGTGTACAGTTTATAAGCTAATCTTAGCCAATATAAATGCACTAAAATATAAAAGTTGATCCTGATGCTCGTTGACAATAAAAATTATACGCATCGTATGTGAAAATTTTATTACATCTATAAATATTTATTTGTTTTACATTCAAATATTAATTGGTTTTTGTTAATAGTTAATTAAAGAGTCGTGGCTAAAAAAGTTAACACAACAAGTGACTTTCTTTACTCTCTCGTCTTCCTTAAATCATTCATTAGAAAGTTTAAGGCGCTGTAGGCTAAAGGCAATCCTCAATCCGACGTTATCAGTTGAGAATAGAAATGGAAATTCCTATTACGCAGTTTCTATAAAAAATGACAGCATCAAAAGAACACTTGAGCACAAGCCATTGCATTTGTACAATTATTTATCAGGATTGCTGTTTTTTGCTATAATTTTTATTTTTCACAATAATAATCGGCTTGCATTTTGCATTGAGCAGAAGAGAGCTCTCACGGACCAGGAAAAGTTCTCAACTCCGTTAGGGTTAAAATGCTTTACAATGCGTTCCGAAGATAGCAACCATGAAGTACCTGATGATACTAGCTGATGTAAAAATGTCTACGTTGTAAACTGGGTGCACTGGAATTCCCAATTTGTCTGATTGAGTCATGATTATTGTTTCTATCTTAAGGAATGGTTAATTACACATGACTGAAGCATCGATAATGTGGTTTTATTCTATTTACATTTTTACTTTGTTATTTACAAATATTAAATGTTTTTCACTAGAGCGTAATTTTGAACAATGACCATTCAAACCTTTTACAGATAATGGAATAATACCTCTTGCATATTAATACGAATTATGATTTTTCAATCTAAATAAGAGTGCAAAATAATTTTTCCTGTCCCACAAAAGTGGAACATTGAACTTAAAATGTCTAGAATCATTTAGATAGTGTCACCGATTGTTCGTACAGCTCCATTTTGAATCCGCGAGTAGCATTCCTAATGAGACTTGAGGATTCATCTACTGTGCAGTACACGGTTGATACTATTTGCTTAGATCTATCTGTCTATACAGTTAGATTTAAGGATGATGGAGAAAGGCCAAGTCGAAAAGTAGGTCGTGTGTCCGGGGAAATCCAGTTCTCAATGCATACACAGTCTGTATGTAGTATTCCACAACTCTGCCTTACAATCGTAATACGTTTGTATATATACACATGCATACAACATCCCATCACAGACATAATGTTCTGTTCTATTGTCTTCTCTCTTTACTTTAAAACTCAAGATCAGCTTTTCGCAAAACTACTATATGTATATTCGTAGTAACAGAATAATTTTGTTTCGTTTTTCTGACACATTAGCCTCGAAGAGACACTGATTGTTTTGAAATAGAACTGGCTGAGGAATTCTATTTGTGGGAGTTTATTACGTGCATACACATGTGTGAATATTTGTGTGTTTTATCATACGATATAGTCTCTGGAGTTGTCATATTGGTTTAAATGCTTGATACATCAGACTGAGAGTCATAACTGAATTTCGTATCGCGCTAGTACTACGTATGAGTCATCAGGTTGATGTTCTCTCTGAGCTAGAACCACATCGCAGCCTCCGATCACGCCACGGGAGTAAATCCCTTCATGTTTTCGACTTGTGGCTAGTTCCTGTAATATGGAAGGCATTGGAAGTGATGTAAGCCATGGCCTTAGTCATATGAGTTTAAGCGAACGACGACCAGTCACCCAAATCTTTGATGCAACGTGCTGTGTCAGCCAGCTAGTTGTTGAACAGTCTCTGAACAACCTACTCACAACACGTTTTCAAATCGTTTCCAGAGTACACAGTAATTGGAAAATA
>JABASC010003258.1:0-14714 GCA_019776185.1 Plutomurus gul
AAAATTGCTCTATTTCTCTCGTCTATGTGTCCACGTGTCTACTCCTCACTCGCAGAGCTACAAAAGAAAAGCATCTATATAGTACGTTCAAATGAACTGCTGCATCTCGTTAAATTAACGGTTCTTGATCACGAACTATCCTAGGAATTTCTGTAATAGAACAGAATACATGTGATTGGATTCTCGACTAAGGTCTCGTATTGCACACCTCACAGAGAGAGCACTATTATCCACAATTAACTAACGGATGCTCTAATAAGCTACAAATTAGCAGTAGGATAAATACATACGAATACTGCTCCTATACAGTAACTCTGCGAATTTAATCTGTAATGGCAACGTTTCTTGTTCGTCTATTGTGAGTTTTTTCATCATAATAATAAGATGAGCATGACAGAGAGCGGAGGGATTCCAGTTACAATGAATTAGTGTGGGTAGCATACTTCCACGGATTCTGATCCAATTATTCTCGTAGTGCATTTCATCAGTACATGTAACACCAAAATCGGCTTGTAAATAACAGTGCACCAAATGAGTACACCATCGAGAACTATTGCTAATATTGCTGTACAACGAGTGATAAGTGGCGAACTGTTCAACAGAATGCTACAATCAATTGGAAATGTATCCGTATCGATACCATTTGTGATATTATAGTTCTATTCTTTGCATTTGTAATTCATTTATTACTATCACAGAATACTAAAGAGCGTTGAATCTACCCTACATGGTAATTACAGAATAGTTTGTGAAAATTTCCAAGCGCTCTTTAATAATTGCAATAAACAAGTTACAGCAATCAATTAAATGCATCGGAAAAATTAATATTTAAATCGCCATTTGTTTTGCGAGCCGGGGACAGTGACATAAATTGATAATAAAGATGCTAAAATATGAAATGGTTTAGGGGCTTGTAAAGCTGCAAGTTCACTGTTCCTGTTGAATTGTGTTCCCGAAACGATAACAAATCTCAACTAGACAGCCATTTAAAAGCTATCATGTGAATGTATTTTGTTTATGTGCGAAATAAATAAAGTCTTGGGTTATTTTACCTAAAAGAGTTGTTCTTTCTTCCTTTCCGTCGTGCCACACTACAAGGCTCGACAAAGAAACTGCAAAAGTAGAGGACAAAGTTTTCTCTGAAAGTTACACATATAGATACAGGCACATCCGGAGGTGGTGATAGGAAATTTTAAGAATACTACTTGTCATAGATGTAAGCTCCAGTGAAGGTCTACTGGTTAATTTTCATCTAAAAGTTTTGCACCAGCGACAGACTTACTTAAAAGTTGCTTCTCTACAGTTCCGTAATATGTATCTTCTCTTTATTTGCTCGCATCCGTGGCCACTCTCTCCGCTCAACATTACACAAACGTTCAAGTCGCAAAAAAGGAAATTTGATATTGCTTAGCTGCTCTGTAATGCCTTGAGAGCCAGTAGTTTTCTATATTAAAGTTACAAAAATCTTCTTTGTGTGCTTGCACTCTATTTATTGTGTAATATTGAGCACCCCTCTGCCTTATTCACATTTCGCTTTCACCATCAAATTCTTTAATGAATATGTAGATAAGTTCTATTTTACTTACGCGGACCACTTTATGCAAAAGGTATTATGCACATCTTTGTGACGATTGCGATTTACCTACCGCAAAGCTACTAGTAAGCAATAAGTCACAATCAGTAATTTAGATGTACGTGCAGAGAAGAGACAGACTTAAAGGGGAAATTTACATAATCTTATTACCTAATAGGAGTATGCACAATCAAATGCTCAGTAAGTGCGTGGGTGTAATTAAGTAGGATTGTAATCCTTTGGAGTTTTGTCGGCTAGTTAATCCCCATTGCTTAAAATGAAAATGTTGGTTAATTAGTACCAGGGGTTGCTTTGTTGTGAGGAAGGGACTCAAAGTGGTCGCCTCAGTCTCAGTAAGTGTTTATCGTGTACACACGACACTACTAAAGTTCAGTGTGACTCGTAAGCAGTTAAATTTGCAATAATATAATATAATCATGAAACTCTGCAAATTTAATGCGCAGTCTTCCCACATAGGCTTACGCCTACAGTTTTGAAAGGATCAAGCCCGCACACAGGATGTAATACTTAGATTATATGGAATGTAATGATGAGGTGCTTTTGACTGCAAGGAAATATCAACTTACAATTAGTTAGTGAAGATCCTCATTTATTTAGAACCAACATTCGTAAGACAACTATACAGGGTAAAAATTTATTGTCAGTCATATTTTCTCCGTCATTAAAGAGCCTCGTCTAATTGAATGTGAGGTGCTATTGAAGCATCGTCAAAGGATGTTTGTAGTAGTAATATTTATTATTAATTCCTCATGGTTATTTTGTATCCCGATTTGCGATTTTTAGCTAGGGATCATGATTTTCACTATTGAACCTAAACATAATATTATACAGTTTCCTGTAATAAGTTGTTTTTCGCCCTCCAGAAGCCAACAGTTTCTGAAACGAGGTGAATTTGTGATGCCTACCATGTCTATTGTCTATTTCCAGTCCATTTTATTTTAGTTTACAGGATAATATGATATATTCTAACCACATTGTAATTCATCCGTGTTTGCTAAATATTTCCGTGTATTGAATACAAGATCATATTGCAGTTAGATCTATTACAATTATGTATAGAGAGCTCCCCTACTGCATCCAGTAAAAGCATCAACTTACTACAATAATATGTCATGTGACATCATTAAGTTGCATAAGATGTCAGTCGTCAACCCGGGGGAATTCCCTGTCCACTTTACAAAATGTGACATTGGCATTATCTAATGATGGCGATATAATAGACAAAGTAACCCATCAAAACGTTCCTCATGAAATATTTTGGGGACCAGCATGGAATCACACAGGAAAACATAGCATTGCTTAGATAGAAAATGCGAGTATTTAAGAATTGTAAATAAATAAAACTTACGGTGGTTTGATAGTTGCGCTCGACGGAAAATTTGTGTTTCACAGTAAAGCTCCAACTCTTATTGATCTATCGTTTCCATTCGTTTACATAACATAATTTCCGTTGATGAGGCTTTAATTTCAGTTTCAGCAACGGAAAAGCTGCCACGGGACTAATTAGTTTTTAATCACAATCAGTAGCTGTACAAATGCTAGCTGGAACTTTCTTCGTCTGATTGCTGCGTGAATGTCTGCACACAAAGCAATCGTCGTCGAGGGTAAGATGAGAACAGAATATTTATAAGCTTTCTTCAATATATGTAGTTCTCCAGTGCAGAGACACAGAGAGCGAGTTAGTTAAACCGGTGTTGTTTTTCTTCAATTCTCATTTGGGTACACGACTGCGTGCACCCGATTCAAAGTGCATGAAAGATTAAAGGTGATGGGAGGCTGGCATCCAGACGAAATGAAGAGTGAGGTCGTGTGCATCATGATGGAGAACTTTCGGAGAAAATTCAATACGCAATGATGAGTTCAGGAGACGGGGGGCTTGAATTGACACAGTCAGTCGTGTACTATTATATTCTGTGTGCATCGAGAGAACAGAGCCACCAATAGAAACCTTAATAGTAAATACTAGCTGCACATCAAAGATTGCGTCATGTGTGTGAGTAGTTTGGCTATAGAAACAACACAATTCTCCTGGCTGGCAGCAAAAGTTGAAGTGCACAACGTAGTAAAGTCAATGTACGAACTGCAGTCCTGCCAACTGAAGTCAACTGAAACCAGTGTTATCATGGCACGGAATGCCCGTATGGCTTGCATGCATTTTAGTATGCGACCAGCTGAGCTCTCTGTCTATCTGCCCGTTGTGGTAGTGGTAGTAGTGAAGGCAGCCAACTCCGGACGCCCTGCTGAATAAATAATGTCCAAGTGATTGTCAACAATTATTTATTAACTTTTGAAAGTCAAAACCACTTTTCACTTTTAGTTTTTACAATTGGCCGTATCAAAGACTCTCGAGTGCTACGGAGTACCAGGAGCGGAGAGCTCTCGACAAAAATGTCCTTTTATTTCCCTTTCTTCAAGTTAAAAACTTTAAGAATACCTTCGTTCACAGTTCACTTCAATTCCTTCACAAGTAGTCACATAACGTTCAAGTTGTTAGTCAGAGTTGACGTCTGTGAATGCGGGTATTTGTATTTCATTGAATTCCCAACCGTTCCGAGCTCTCTTCAGCTCTCTCTCTCTCTCACACAGACACACACCAGGAGACGAGACACCAACCAGCCCGGAACTCGAAGCATTTTCTTTTCTTTCCCTTGTCTGCCCGCTCCGTTTGTTTGTTTGTCCTGCTTCTGCGATAGCAGCAGAGCAGTTCATGTATGTGGGCTGGATAGTGTGCGGGAGCACGGGTGTGCAGGTAGGTAGGAGGAATCGGAACACCGGCACGATAGCTGCCTTTTTATTTTCTGCTCCTCTCTCACTCTCCCACTACCACCGTATGCACACAGCAGAGCACTGGCTCCGTCAAATCAGAGCAATATTATATTCTTGCCAGTCATTGCACCTTTCATATCAACGGCACAGTTTGTCAGGTCCAAGCATTGTCATGACGTGGTCAACTTTGCTATGTCAATATGATCAATATCCGCTCCCAGTTGCCCTTATGTTCATCCACTTCACGTTGTCAAGTCTTAACCTTTTCTCTCCTTTGTTCTTTGTTCCTTTTTTGCACAAGTGTCCACTATCGTCCAGCTACATTATTATATTCACGTGTAGCCACCGTGTGTGCGGACAGTATGTTTTCTGTCGAGACCCACTTAAATTCGTTCAAGTCCTTTCCCGTCGTTTCCAACGTAACTCTGTTCCTATCCTCAATTGCTACTTTGTATACAGAGTCGTTTTATGCAGTGTAACACCACCACGCTCCAGATTCAATCAATAAATATCTGCTATTGACTACACTAGCGGGCAACAGGAAAAAAATTCAGACTTTTCCTATTAAATTCGTAGCATCAAATTCGGTTTATTTCCACTGAAGGTCCACTCTCAAAAACCGAAGGAAGAATTCAAAAAAGTCAAATTCGCTTTAAAATTGCAATTTTTATTGTATCTACAAAGGTAGCTGGGTTTTTTATGTAGGGTGTGTGCCCTTTAACTGTTTTCTTTGTCGAGAGAATCTATATCCAGTAGGTTTTTCTGCAGCGTTTCTTTCGTTGCACTGTTTTCCAATTCGCGTTTCACAACATTCAACAAGAGCACAGTTTGATTTACATGTAAAGACAATAACATTGTCGAACAATGTAATGATTACAGTCTCACGGTATGCACTCTGCTATAGCTGACTGGAGCAAGCCGTTTCTTTACTTAAAGTGTGAACAGTAAATGTGTGGAACTGCACAAATGTTTTCAGTGCACCGAGTTTGTTTTTTAAAACTCTTATCTAGCACACATGCAGACACTCACACCCAATTTACAAATATTTCTCTTTGCAGAGCGGTGCAGTGACGAGAGGTAGTAGTAATGTGTATTACAGTGTAGCAATGGTTGCACTGATATTTGGAAGGTACACGTAATGAAAAATCTGTTTTTGTACAGTGGAATTCTAGGCGAGTTAATCTTTCACTGACCTCACCATTGACTTTGAAGAGAAGAAGTCGAACAAACAAGACTAGGAAACTGGTGAGGTAGAGGGGATCGTAGGGACTTGAGTTGTTTTGTTTATTTTAGAATTCAGGAGAAGACAAGGGTCGCTTCGTGTTCCCTTCGTTGGTCTCAACCTCCAAATATAACAGAGACAGTTTTTTTTTCCTTTGTGAGCACAGAAGAAAACTGCTGCCTTCATGTGCACAATGTGGTTAGGGCAGTAGGACCCAAAGGCAGCAATTCTTAAGCTGTGATTCGTTCAACTGAAGGATCCATCTTATATACATAAGTATATGATGATAATTCGTTCACACGAGGACAAGTGTGGTTAATACGTGTAGGTGCACCAGCACAGTACGGAAATAGTGAAATACCATACAAGTCGAATGATTAGGGACCTTATTAGAAAAACGAAAGAATGAAATATTTTCTATAATATGGATTAAGCAAGTCTGTGTGTTGTGTTGCTACGCGTAAGTACAGTGACTTGGTATGACTGTGGGTAACGTAAGTAAAACTGTTTGTATTGAGGCGAGCTAAGTTGGCGACTTGAGTTCGCTTTGCAGAGGAGTTAGTAATAAGTATACACGGGATTCTTGGAATTGAGGATTCGTCCACACTCACTTGTGTTCCGTGAATGCTCCTTAACTGAACTGAATGGTGAATGCTCGGCTCGCACAGCTTTACCCTACTCACATCACAGCCTATACTCTGGCAGGCTCTCGCAAACCAGGCAGACTCACTCACACTAAACTACAATCAGCACACAGCTCAACTTACCCAAACTATACGAACCATGTAAGAGTGCCAACCAGTTGGAGCCAGCCTCCAACCGCCCACCCAACCGGTTGGAAGTTGGATTTTGTTTGATCGGTTGAAGGTTGGCTGGTTGGCGGTTGGATTGAAATCTCTGGTTGGAGGTTGGCTGTTTGGTGATTGGATTAAAATTCTTCGGTTGGGGGTTGGCTGGTTGGCGGTTGGATTTAAATTCCTCTGTTCGAAGATGACAATTTGTTTTATTTTGTTTAGTCGGTTGGTAGTTGGGTGGTTGGCGATTGGATGCGAAAGCTTATATATGGGGATACACGCCAACCAGTTGGATTATGCCTCAGTGGTTGGAACCAACCGCCAACCGCCCACTCAACCGGTTTGAAGTTGGATTTTGTTTGATCGGTTGAAGGTTGGCTGATTGGCGGTTGGATCCAAAAGTGTGCATCTATAATACGAACCATTCGCATTCCCTCGCCTATATAACAGACAGAATAGTCAGATACACACACTCCGTCAGTCACACACAATACACAGCCAACTCTGACAGTATCAGACAGTATCACCAACAACAAGGCTACACTGCAAAGTAGTCACGTCTTCACTACACTGCACTGCGTACTTGCATGTGGTAGTAGTTCTTTCTGGTACGACTCCACGTTTGTTGATGGCCTGCCCGACATCCTATCCCATCAATGCAATGCTTTCATTTAGAACACGACAGAGCTCTGAAAGTTTTCAGTAGTAGGAAAGAGGTAGACGAAGGCCCTATACTACGGTTTTGTAGCGCACATGGACCGAATTTCTACAGCACAGATAGTCATGCACAGGCCACAATGAGCTTCGTTGATCTGCATGCTTACACGTAGTTGAAGTTGGAGCTGAAATTAACTCTGCCCTGGGCATAAAGGCACGAAGTATTGGATACTGAGCGTGTTATGTCCGTCTAGTCATTCATACTTTCCGGGATTTTCATATATTAGTTTTTTTAAATTTTCCCTCCATCTCAGCCAGCTTACCGGGTGGCTCCACACGGCAATATTTAGTCTCTTACTAGTATGTTCAGTCCGCCCTCCCTTCTACCTATAGTCACTGGAATTGACCAGCCCATATGGGTGGAGTTCACAAAAATTAGCACAACAAGAAATGAATGGATATTTTCCATGTTTCTAAGCTTACAATTAGTACTTTTCTAATTTACTGTTGTTAGGGTGCTTCAAATAAAAGCAAACATAGTTTGGTTCATTGTGGTAAATGTGGTATGGTCACAGCGGCCATTGTGCGGTGACGTTATAGGGATAACCTGCACTACAAATTTACTATGCACACAACAGTGTTTATGAAATTGTAATAGAGGTGTGCCTGGGCATCGACAGTGATCCAAAGTAATGAATCTTAAAGTTGGGACAACGAATTTTCTCTAAGAACGACGATTGCAATACAACATCCATACATCGATATCAGTGCAGTCAGGAACAATTGGTTTTGTGCATTCTAGAGGATCGGCTATGTGCATGCGGATCTTTCATCTAATTCAAACATTATGGTAGTCAAATATTTAGTGAACAAGTATTTCAAAGCGGATCCCATGTCAACAATGGGGAATACATTTCGATTCGAATACGAAGTGGTCCTGACCCTGGAACTAACTTTGATTGCATGTGCAAAGCCAATTCAATCCCAACACACTTTTCCCTTTAAACAGAGTAAATACCGTTGATACTCTTCTAGTGTATTGGTACAACACGTTTTATATTTATGTACAATATTTACCCCTGTCTAAGGCGAATGTTATTGGGAGAGGATTCTCTGGGCACCACTGAGACGAGTTGTTCATCTAGTGCGTTGGAAAAGTACAAATGGGTATACAAATTTCAGGTCATCCAACGCAAATGTATATCCTCTTTTTCTCAACACGACTTCCTTTGATCTCTTCTAATTTTAAACTTTATGATCTGACTTTTTTGCAAAATTTAGTAAAGAAATATGCCTGGGGTAAGTAGCCACAAGCAGTTTAAAATTTCCAGCGCGCTCTTAAAAAAATAATTGGACGTAATAAATTGTCGAGCAATTTTCGAATCTCTCTTCGGAGTAGTAAAAAGTTTTTGGTAAAAAATCATTCCCAATTATTGTTAGTAGTGCAGTAGAAATGCACAGGTTGAAGCCCAGGGGCATTTGATGGACTCTCTGCTACAATTATACGACCCATGCACATCTCTACTTTTGCACAATGAACAAGCTAAAGGCTTATACACTCTACAATGCCAGCAGATTTAACTTTGCACACAAAATCTTGCTTTGTCTTCTACAACGTATACACGTTCATGCTATTGAAGTTGTTTCGATGACTTCTGCATGTTGTACCTTAACACGTACACAGAGTATGCATTTATGGGTGGTTTCCTAACAATAAGCACTTTACTATGTTTATATATATATACGTTCATAGGTACTGTGAAAAACATACGGGGTATTCCGTATATTATAGCTGCCTTGAAAAGCATTGCAATTCCCTCACATGAACATCACGTCGCTGCAATGAATGTGTATGTAATGGAATGTTAGTACACAGAGCTCTGCTACCCCCACAACACGTACAGCCGGATTACAATAAGTACGTGTAATATTTCTTAACTCGGCATTTTTACAATATCGTCCCTCCAAAAGATGCAGATTGCTTTCGCTTATGCTCGTACCACTGCATACATACCCTCTAAATAGTAAGTATGCAAATTTAGATCAATTTATCTAGTCTTAATGTACACAGGCTTCAGAGCATTGTACAGGAATTAGATTATAGCGAGAAATGCAACGCAGTCGAACTGATTGGTTGTATTGATTTGTCACTTCCATTCAGCCGATGGAATCCACTTGCAAATCAGTCTTGCTTCATTCGTGTCAATAATCTATGGGCAATCATGCGTGTGCAAAAAAATACAATCTGAGAAAATTGCACGATAAATATCAATTAAATTCAAAATGTGCCCCATCGGGCACTAAATCGCATGAAAACTTTTATACAAGTAAAGAAAAAAGAAATGCACCAAAATCCAAACATGTTTCTACTGCACAGATTTATTTTTATGAATTAGTATTATCTATATTAGTGCTCGATCAATACAGGTGTATGTGTACATATGTAACTGTGTACTGTGGTTAGTTATCACAAATACGTAGGTATTCACTTTGCTAAGAAATTCTTGGATTTTACGCAATCTCCGGTCCCCCAGAGTAGTAAGGCACTATTTAAGGAAAAGGATCAGTAGGTAAGAAGGGATTGTACGTCATTACAACGGCGTAGTCCCACATTCAAGCCTACCGCTAGCGATGTATGGAATAATAACAGTCTTCCTCTCCCAGGAAAGAAATACTTACGGCTTCTGTTGCAATATTATGTGAAAAGACTGTTATGAAATGTTTCTTGAAGGCTCATTCACTGTACGACATCTTCGAATCTCCAATGGAGACCTAAAGAAGCGTAAAGACTCATGTTTGATGTTAGGTTTTAGCACATATTATCGTATCTCCAATAATTTCACATCAACATGTCGCTAGCCTGCCCACCCATCCAATTCTGTTGTAATCTGGTAGCAACGTTTGTGCTTCGTCTCTTTTATGCTCACTGAGGATCCACATAGTTTCACATCGTGGACAGCATGCTGGTTGTAATTGGTGAGTTCAAGCAGAAATGTGTGTAGCTGTGTGCAACGGTTTTAATCTGAATGCCACGGTTGATTGGACGATAAGATTACAATAATATGGAAGAAGTCCTTGAGAGCGAAAGAAAATTACAGAAAAATATAAGAGCGACACTGATTTGCCTGGACACGTCGAAATTGTACCCGGGGGTCTCTACTCCTTTAACAAGTTTAGTGCATTTATCGCGTTTGCTCATGTGTGCGTGAACTCCCCCAGTGTACTGTATGTATGTCAAGTAAAGATATCAGCAGAGCTCTCTCATAATAACGTGAGCCGTATCTGGTATAGAGCTGAACAAAGAATGCCGGTGCTTTCAGACTTTTAGCAAATATTGCCTTATCATCGCTAACTTGAGTCGAGTGCCTCAATCTCTTATTTGCCATTGTGCTCGTAATCTAAAGAGAAAGGGAGATGGGGAGAGAGAGAGAGAGAGCAAAAGTTACTTATCATGGATATAATATTATTGTAAGTGAGTAAGCTGAAGCAGTGCAACGCAATTGCATTGCAACAGCAGGAGATACATCTGATATAGGAGTTGGGAAAAGGCGACTGTACTCTACCAATTAATAGAGATTCAAAGAACAGAGAACTACACCTGCGCTCTGCTGAGTCAGACTACTGCTCAATGAATTCCCTAATTACACTACACTCGTGCTTCGTGCCTTTTACACTTCGTAGGTAAAATCACCTGAACACCTACACTCAATACTACTGGGCTAAAACACCATTTCAAAGTCTTGTACTATGTGTGCTCTTATTCAGTACACAATTATCCATATGACATGGAAATATCCTTAGATCTCTGAAAGGTAGAAATGTGGAAACCTCTGTTTTTGAATATACGCATTGGTTATTAAACAGAGTGAGGTAATATGCTTTGCAACCAGAAAAAATATGATTTTGAGAGTTCGCTAATGCTGCACTTCAAGCAACACGTTTTTCTGATTGAAATATTGGCAATATTGTACATTGACTGAAAAATGTGGGATTGGGAAATTGAAAAGATGGGTGCTTAGGAAAATATGGTTGTATGTACCAATAGTCCGTTTACAATGACACACTGTTCCTCATTATTTTTAGGATATAAGCTTTTTAGTTTTATATTTACTTAATATGAACAAGAAATGAATGGATGTATCTCCCATTATGGACTGTGTAGACAAAATGGAGAACCAAAGCTGATTTTATTAGAATTAGTTATTTTCTTTTTTCTCTCTTTTTTTCGCAGGGCTAATCTGACTGCATATATAGTCCTGTACTATCTCTACTCTACTATGAGTGGGTCCACAAATTTAAACTTACGGTTTCTTTTTATTCTACACGGGATATTCACCAGGTACAATTTTGAAATCTACAGCTCACGCAATATCGGGTTTTCATTATGTATTCCTTTTATAATAAAGAGTCAGGATGTTACTTGGCTGTTATTTTGTCTCTATGATGGATAAGGCAGTATGACGTATACACCTTTAAGGCTTCAGGTGTGCTTACGATTTTGTATTGTTTTCTAATGCAAAAATATTAAGACTCTTGAACTCAAACTAGGATCCGGTTCATCATCCGTATTATTCTCGTAAAATATTAATTTGGAGGAAATTAAATCTGTAAACTTTGCCAGGTGGCAATCCTTCTGCTAGGAGACAGGAAACTTCAAAAGTTCATTACAGATAATTAGTAGCTCGAACACTTTTATGTATTTAGATATACAACGAACCTTAAATCATTATCAAAGTCTGCAGTCGAACAGCATCAAATACAAAAGTCTGGTCCTCTCATAGATGGCCAAATTACATGACTCCAAATTACTAATTACAAATTACATTGAAAGTTCGAAATTGTAATTTTATTACATATGTGAAAACTTTCCAGATATTGCAAATTACTTTCATGTATTTGAAATGTAATTTAATTACATTTTAATTAAATTACAAGTAATTTGGCCGTAACTTTAAATTACAAATTTCTTTCATGTAATTTAGCCATCTCTGGGTCATATCTCTCCTCATGTTAAAAACTCGGCACATTTCGACTTATATAAATGTAAAATTTGATTGCATGAATGGCTTTCAATTTGAGAGAAAGCAGCAATTTAGGAAAGCGAGTTTGGAGCATATACACTGACAATACTTCAAACTTCGGCTTACGTAAAAGAAGCATCCTCTTTCCGCCCCAATGACTTGGGAAAGCAAAAATTAAAAAAATCTCCGCCGTCCCAAATCTAAGGTGCCGTCATTTGGGACAAAGAGATCATATTTCTGATTGTATTGGTAAATATGATGCGCAGCGTAGTTTAATGATAAAGAGGGTACAAACACATTATGCGATGAACAGCCAGCAGTAATACATATTTAATGACAACACCTAAATTGTTTTGTGTGAGACAAAAATACAAGAACTCCGATTATATTACACACTCTGTTACATATATAATAATGCCACTTTGTTGAACTAATGTGATCCATGTAGTAACAATTGATATTTATTCCATGACAGAAGCACTCACAATAAAGGCAATGGTGGAAGCTACACATTTATCAACTTATGTTACCGGATAGTACTGGAATGCAGAATAAAATATATGGATAAAATGCCCCAAAAAAGTAAATAATGTCCTAAACGAATGTAATAGCTGAACGTCAAAATTTTCAGAAATCCGTGCCGATCCAGGTAATATTATGTTAGTAGCTTCGTTAAACACACGGTTACATATAAATCGTGGCGTAACGTCAATTACGCTGCGCACTTTTATTTTACCCGATATGTCTGTGCTTGAACAACCTGAAATGACCTGACGAGACGTGAAAGGTATCCCATTCCACCTCTTGGGTATTATATCTTCGTCTGTGGTATATATAGCACGTTTGCGTGGAAAATTGCTAGTGACAGGCCAAGAGAGCACGTCAGAGTGCGGTAAGACAACCCATAGAGAATAAGTCGTGTAAATCCATGACTTTCCATAAGTTAGAGCACGCTTTTGTTAATTTTTACTAGTTGCTACTTTAGTTTCTATGAGTGAAAAAAAATATTGTGCCTATCACTCGTAATTACAAGTTCGAATTCGCTTGTAATCACATGCTATAATAAGCAGGCGAATTCCATGCTTAATGTTACAATATTAGAGATTGTAATATGAACTGAGCTCTGAGCATGCAGATTCCAAGGTGACTCAGATTATCATCCGGTCACTCTACCACCGTAGAATGTAATAAGTCAGCATTTTCACTTTATTCTTTGACTTCCAACTGTCCTTCTGCCGCCCACTTGCATTGAACTTACTGAACTTTATGTATCATGAATTATCATCAATAATAAATTAGTATGCAACTAACTGTAAAAAGGACAACATCTCTCTCACGTCTTCTTATAGAATACTGTTTACTTACTCTCACACAAGTTAGGGAACTCTGAGACTTTTTCTAACTCGGATTCTTATCGCATAAAACATACAGATTAAACGCGAATTACACATTCTCAATCACTTAATTGTATAGGTACATATAATTGTATTGCGTTGTCTTGTGAATAATTTAAAATCCGATATTATTATTTAAACGTATGCTATACGAAACGAAGAATTTTTAAATGACGATAACGCAGTTGGAAGTTATATCGTGTACACCACTCTTCTTTACTTAAATGTACGGAAAATTTTAAGTACCTATGAATTGTTATTATAGTTATTAATGAACCAAAAGAGAATATCCAAAAAAAATCACATTTTCTTCTTCTTTTTTTACTCTGGGAGCATTTTCAGACTTATTTGGGAATAAAGCAGTTCCTACATTCCGTGGCATAAAAAGCTAACATTCAGTCATACTAGCACATATGTACAAGTACTTACACACACTTCCTACCGTCCCATAAAAACTCGTGTTCACTAGTTCTTCTGTGCTGGTTTCCCAGGTGATATTTTTGCCATAAGGGAGCGACAGCAGTTCGATACTTTGAATTCTTTTACACTCTATAAACACCTTACTACAGACACCGAAATGAACTCACATGTGGAAGGAGCCTTATGCAAGAAATACTCACTCACTTCAATGTTATCACACAGAACACAACACACTCGCGAGTCGCGACGCATCACTGATCGACTTTTGTTACAAAAATGACCTTTGTTGAAGGAGGAGGTCTTATGAAAATTGAAAGTCCATTCTACAAATACTTTACACCCACTACACTATGCAGATGTGTCTATTCATATCGTTTAGGTACTCCTGATAAACCAATGTGTACACTATGATTACTAGCTCTCTGTTAACACGATACTACCACGTTCCAGATAGATAAATACTAAACATATAAAACAGTAAAATTATGCATATTGGTTGGTAAATGGAGTTGCGAATGTTGGATTGTAATACATAATCCTGAGATATGTCTTACCTACACTTTATCCACCACAATAATTCCCTGCGTTTGAATGCACAGTTCGAAGAGCAACAACATTTATTAATAATATAAAGTTGTACACGGAATCCGATTAGATAACAACCAGAATTCATGTTAATTCATGCCGAACCAAAGATAATACACATGCCAAATGCCAAAGCATCTTTTAATGTTAGCCTTTGAAGCACCACGCTTGATGGGTGCCAGATAGATTGGGCCAAACGAAATTGGGTCCAATGTAGGGTTGGTCCAATCGTCTCACTCGATAAATGGGTCAAACGTTTAA
>JABASC010003259.1:0-14714 GCA_019776185.1 Plutomurus gul
GACATCGTGAATGGATATCCCCTTACTCCAATTTAAATTGCATGATTTCAAGTTCATGCGCTATTCAGTAATGACTTTATTTCTTTTTACACGAGCAATCACGCAGAAATGGATATCTTACGAATCACAAATTATAAATTCATGCGAATTTATAATTTCAGGACCTGTTAGTTGTTTCACGGCCGAGAAAATGAGTAGAATAAAATTTCAGATAGAAAAATATTTAAAATGAAGCGCAATACAAAGAGAGCACAAATTTTGCCAGTGGCTACCACTCAGTCATCTGTTTAGATCATGATGAAGACGATTTTTGTGTTTCACTGAATTTTGAGAAACTTTCCCTTTTATCACTTAAACTTCACGTTCAAGAATCTAACGTGAAAGAAGTTGTAGCCCGAAACAAATCTCCAATTTTAAGAAAAACCCAACAAAATGACTCCAGGGAAAAGCCGTGCATGAAAAAGAATGTTGGTGGTCATCGGAATTGTAAATCCACCAACGATCTCACATAAAATAGAAAGAAAGTAAGTTACTTACCATAATTTCGATTAGTGGAACTCCCAACATATAATTTACTTCTTCTCCTCCACCAGCACCCGATCGCTACAGATAAACCGAGAAACAAATGATTAATGAAGTTAGTACTGCATGGAACAAACAACAAGCTTTTACTGCAGCTCAACAAAATGTTTCGTGGGGGAAAGTGATTCGAGTGAAAGAGACAGCAAATTCCCGTGAGAATTCATCTGTCTCTAGCTCTATCCCCGTGCAATAATGAGAAAGAGAGTGGCAATTCATTTCTGAAAGCACAGTTTACCTGATAATTATAGAGACCCTCTTTGGTCGAGTGTTCAAATACATAGAAATATGATTTTCTTATTTGCGGAGAGTCCGAAGCAGCTACAACAGGGGCAAGGCTTAGGCAGTCCGTTACGGCATTTACTGTTAAGTCTCTGGTTGCAATCGGGTGCTGCACAGATCTAAATTACAACATTAAATACATACGGTGTAGATAAAACTGCTAACATTATTAAGCTACATCTAATGTATTTATATATTTAGTAGTATACAGAATATATGTACTTATATAAGAAGGCAACAGCCGTAAGTCGGTTTGCATAACGATATCTATACACAGGCTCTTATGTATTTCAAATGACATGAAGTTTATTATATTACCAACGCCTACTACTGCTTCTGTAATTAGAATTCCCTTTTGCGCGCATAAAATGAAGATAGGAATTCAGTTTAAGTTTTAAACGCATATACTTACTACTTGCATAGGCAGATGCTGGAAATACCCACGCTACGCTCACTCGCTTAGCTACGATGTGATTTAATTAAGCAAGAAGCAACAAGGCACACGTTTTTCTGTTTCATCCACGATAAAATATAAAATAGGATTAAATCCTCTTAAATGAAACTCCAAATCCAATAGTGGACGAATTTGGTTGCTGCTTTCACCAACCGCTCCTACCCCATGCAAGCAGTTAGCAAAAGCATAATTTAATATCGTATGCTTAAAATGTAGACAAAAGCTATAGAGATAGTGGTGCACAATAATATAGTTATTTATAAAGATTTTTTGATAGAATTATTTTGAAGCTCTCATTCCCGTATTGCATGCATACAATGAGCCTTTGATTGAAACGTCTAAAATTATCTTCTAAAAGACGTAATACAAAAAAATGGAAAAAAAATGAAAAGGAAAAATCAGAACAAAAATTCGTGTCACTGTTTAACATTAGCAGAAATTGAAGTTACGAGGAATAAATCTTTAAGCACACACTCTATGTGCAGCATTGAATTATATTTCATTCGACAGAAGAGAAAATTCATCACGCAAGAGGAAAATCCACAAAAGTAGGGCTTTCAATGCTCGCCAGCAAGTGAATCGATGAAGAATTTTCTCTTCTTTCGAATGCTTCACGAATTTCAAACCTTCCATAGGTACTTCTTACGTTTTTGGCGATATTACAACACTGTAGCACAAGAGATTTGGAGACACTTAAAATAACTCATAATAATATGTAATGTAATCCTTTACCTTACGGTACATTTATTTCAAAATAATCTTATGGAAAAAAAAATCTACAAAGAAATTGGATCTGGTCTCTCTACTTCTTGTTTGATTCATGATTCTATGACGTAATTCTTTCCAACAGGTATATCCCATTACATCTTAGAAATCAGATTCATGTAATCTAATTGTAGCAATACGAGTACAGAAAAAAAAACCAAACACTAATGATAAATTTAATGTGTACTTACGATTCCCAGCTAGTATATTCATTGACTATAGTAGCAAAGATCTCGTTCAGATGAAAGCGGTAAGAGTTCCGCACAAGAGTTCGCAAGATCGCATCACGCCGTTGAGCTTCAAACCCGAATTCTAAATCCGCCTATAAGAAAATGAGGTCAGAAATAACTTTTACCCTTTCACAGTGATTAAAGCGTCTACTATGGTCTTTAGCAGCCTTTCCATTTCTTCTTCTTTCTACTGACTGACTGACTGACTGACTGACTGACTGACTGGCTGCTGTGCACCACCAAATGCCAGAGAAATGTAGCAGAGCACGTTTTTATTTACTGTATCCATTACATGAATCAAGGAATTACAAGGTGTACTACATTTCAGTCATCCAATTACTTAATACGTTTATATAGAGGCTATTGCCAGCGGCAGGGAGCACTTACCTCACTAAATGCAGTCATCTTTTCTAACGACGAAACACCAAAGAGTAAGTCGTACTTTTTAGATACATCTCGTTTGCCCATTTGACCTTCCCCGGGTACCTGTGCAAGAAAAAAAAATTAAATTACTAGATTTACTATAGGAAATCTATTTTTACAATCACACGAGCAGTTGGACGTGCATTTTACCTTGCAGCCACATTACATGGTAATACAGACACATAGAAAGTTACGGCACAGTGGCCAAAGATAAACAACGGTAATAAGGGAAGGTAGCTTTTGACAATCGACTCGCTAGAAAACTAGCTGGGCATGAAATGGACTTGATGCTTCACTAGGTTCGCTCAACTCCCAATTTCTCTATTGTACCGTACTGTGCTTTTGCACAGTTTCTCACGTTCCCCATACTATTCTTTTACTTTACTTTCGACTTGACGATCTTTTTACAGCGACTACCTAATTTACTTAGATCGCAAGTAATCGCCGATTAGATCAGCTCTCCCTATTCCCTAACAAACAAATTAATTTCCCCTTCCGAACCAACTTACCAACAAAATTCAATTACAAGAATCCAGAAAGCCGAGGCTTTCGAATCATTGTAAGTTTTACTTGTTATTAATATTAATGCCATTGGCCAGTCAGTTTTATGGGATTACTACTGTAAACTTAAGATTCCAGTAATTGGAGAGAAATTCCAGAATATCTCTAGTATAAGTTGTAAAACTCTAATGACCATTTTCAAGTTCTCTTATTTACTAATTGGAAACAGTTAATTGTTGCGCTAGGAGAAAACTTTAATGGATTCCACCTGCCTATGCCTGGGAAAATATTGTTCATAAAAGTGTCAATAATCCGCTCAGTTGGAATAAACAGATTTGCTGACTTTGCTAACTGGTACTTTCAATTCGAAGCTTGAATTTCCAAATGCTCTTTATATAAATAAATACAAAGCTCCAGCGATAACTCCACATGAGAACTAAATCCATTACTACAGCTGAGTACAAGATTAAGCTTACTAAAATCAAGCTCTTTATTATTGTGTGCACGGTTCTGCACGTGCAATATATAATAGGGTTTCGTAAATCAAACTTTTTCATCTAAAATCCCATCACAGTGGGATTAAATACTGTGATTCTGGATTAAATAGTAGTCCCTACCCCTTACAACATAGATCACAACATTTTTTCACACTAATTAATCACACTGTGATAATCACACCCGAAACCCTGGTTTATATTAGAATTAGAATAGAAAATCATACATGGATGTAATTTCAAGTCTTACAATTATCCCCATTCTGCACTTGTAGTGCTTACTAAAGTACAACCACTAGAGAATAGAGGTTAATGGAAACTTGACGGATCACAATGGGATATCGACCGTTGGGATAAATGAAATAATGTTAAGACAATAACACTCGAAATTCTCAAAAGCCATTCAACATCCTTCTGTACTTAAGTTACCGTGTTTAAAACAACTCTTTGTCAGACCGAATTTTAGCATACAAAATTATGCAACTGTTTTATGCTACTTATGTCATATTCACATTCATATGAATTGCTGGCAGATTAAAAGAGAGAGAGAGAGAGAAGCTTACGCGGTAGTTTGGTCTGATAACCACACCGTCGATACTGGGACCAAAGTCAACGGAAAACTTTGGCGGGTAGAATTTAGTAAAGTATGAAAAGTGCTTGTTTTTCAAACATTCAAGAATAGGATCTTGGTTTGTTGAGCTGAGAGGACCCGTTGATTTCCCATGTGGATTTTCACGATTTGGGGGTTGGGTTGTAGTCGTTGTTGCTGATGGTGCTGTTTGTGTTGAATTGCCCAGGTTAAGAGATGAGTTGGCGGACGCAGAAGTACAGTTCAGGGCCTGAGACAATGCAACAGCTGCCGCCGCCGGGTCCGGAATCAAGGCCCACGGTGCTTGGCTTGATCCCGCAATTAGGATTGAGCGGTGGAATAAACCTAAAACACCCACGCAAGAATTACGAACAATCAAACGTGGTCAACCATTAATACCATGTTAATTAGATATCACACAGAATATTCCTCTTCTATTCATTTGTAATAGGAATAAATATCCCCCTTACATTTTAATTGAAATTGCCCACTTTTGCATATTCTGCCCACTAATTTAATTTTTTTTGCCCACAAAATAATTTATTCTGCCCACCGTATAATAAATTATGAGATGGACGATACTAAGGTGAAAGTACCAAATTTTCGACGTGCTTACCTGGGGTAACGGCGGGGGAAGCTTGCAAGTGACCGACACAGGCGGCCCCAGCTTCATAGGCTAGCATTGTAATGTTGTCGGGATCCCCTCCAAAAGACATAATATTCTCTTTAATCCAATGTAAAGCTGCTATTTGGTCCATTAGCCCATAGTTAGCTACCCTTGGCTTTGTCGTAGGATTTTGATTCGTATTTAGAAATCCTACAAGAAATCAATCGCATGTAGTCCTTCCAGTAGAATGAATTTTTCCCTACCCACTCACACGGTCCACCATTTGAAGTTGAATGAACCGCTTTGAAATGGCATTACATACATACATTCTCTGGTAAAATAAATAGATTGTCCTTTGAAGTGAGCGAGAATGTAAAAGTACTATACCCAGAACCCCCAAGCGGTAGTTAAGAGTGACAAAGAGGACATCCGCGTATGCGGCCATGACCGTTCCATCCACAAGATTCCCACTTCCCCAAGCAAATTTCCCTCCATGGATGTAGACAAGAACAGGACGCAATTTTTGATCTACTCCTGCTCAAAAAAGCCCATAACCATATTTACAGTTGGTTTATCATCAATCACACAGCTATGGACATAGAAATGGATAAAGTTCAGAGTGGTAAGAAAAATTAGATCACCAATTGGAGAATATATTGAGAGCGAGAGGCAGTCTTCAGATTGATTTCGCAAGTAGGGCTGAATCTTACGTAGATATTCCAAATAGCCTTTCGGCATTTCTCTCAGAGCCGCACTTTCGTTTCGAATATCCGGCATCATCTAATCAAATATAGCTAATAAGTTCTCCAAGCACACACACCCACACACACACAGGGGAAAGCACGCAAAGGCAAGTCTTTATCCCACAGTCAAAGGATAGCTAAAAGCTAATGGTCCCCTTTATATACAATTCTACTATATAACTAAACTATACGTACCTATACATATTAAAATAGAGGCTCTCTGTGTGAGTCTGTTGATTAAACAAAGCTCTCACACTCTTACCTGCGGACAAACGAAGCCTGGCTTAACTGTTGCTTTAATTCCATCCCATGGTATCGGAGTTTGCGTTGGGCTGAATCGGTGAGCTTTAATGGGCGGGGATGCATAAGGAATACCAAGAAATATCTGCAGGAAAATCACAAAGTCAATAAACAGGGCTTAGAAATCGACGCGCTTCACTACATACTATATACTGTGATAATGCACGTTACTATACTGTTAATACATTAGAGCACGTGTTTCATCAAGCGCTAATAATGTTATTCCATTGTAAAGCCTTGATGTGATTGCAAGTTAATAAGGATTTGACAAGAAACATAAATTTCACCTCGACCGCTTTATTTTTGAACAGATAATTTTTTCCTTGGTGGTGGGGGCTGTTGGGGAAGAGGGTGATGCTGAGTCCCTGCACTTTGCCATATTTCGTCTCGACGACTCTGCTGCGGGAAGCCGCCGACGTGGCCGAGTAGCTGCTGTCATTGCTGATGAGTTGTAGAAAAGCCATTTCATGATTTTGTTGTTCTTGCACCGTGAGACTGTCATTAGCGCTCTGACAACTGATGAGACTGAGAAAGAAGAGCAGCGAGCGCATAGTGACAAAAGTATCAGGTGGACAAATGTGACAGTCACAGCAGTTTTGAATCTGGATATTAGGCAGGTTCACGGTACAACTGGCACTGACGTCTGCTTCAGTGGTTCTGAATTCGTTTTCGATCTGATGTAAAGTACACGCTATCACCGAGCAGGATTTTCTATTTTTTTTCCCCGCAGTGTTAACTGTAGTTCTGAATTCTATTTTGCAGATTCAGAGTTCTGTGCAAGCATCTCGAATCCATTTCTTCTCCGGGGTCTTTGTTCACGACATTCTCAAATGCTCTGCATGAATGCAAAATTACGTTATCACTATTTTGTAACATACATACCTATATGTGTGTATATGAAGAGAGCAGTGTTAAATCAATAACACTTTCTAACCCTGTCCTGTCTCTGTATATATATATATATATATGTACAATATACACAAATATCACGATATATAGATATACACATCCTGGCACATCCAACATATCGTACAGCACATAAATTTCCATTTAATGTACTAAAGTAGGCCAAGAACTGCATGAACACCTGTGACCATTTTGTCCCAGGTGCGACTTGGCTGCACGTAGTTCGTCCCTGAAGAGGAGGGGTGCTGGAGCGTTTTACTAGTCATTTTATAACTAGTTGATGGGTTCGCTATTTTAGCCTCAGCAAGGTTTTACTTGGTTGGGAAAGTGGCCGGTAGGGAAAATGATGGTCAGTCATCCCTCAGTATTCACCGCGAAGCTTTTATTTTATTGTCGTAAGTGCAGATCTTTCTAAAATTGCATCCCAATTTCCCACGTATTTTTATGTAGTATGCAATTTATTTATTACTTGCGCTATTCTGATTCTCTGCAGATATTCAGCACTAGTAAGAGAGATGCGCGCGTAGCTACCTATTTACATATGTAGTTACGAACAAAGATATCTTCGATGTAAACTGGAGAAGAATCGCTGTCTCCCTTTATCTGTCTGTCTCTGAGTAATGTAATAAAAAAACTTTCACTCGAAGAGAAAGTTACTAAAAGAAATCTCCTAAAAATATGTATTTATGTATAGTGTTTCTGTTGGTGGGGCCTTTGGTCTAGTTTCACTCGCTGGGCATAGAGCTGGGATCAATTGGGATCCAGTCTGACAAGATCGAATTCAGACAGGAACATTTCAAGTGTCTGTACTACACGACGAATACAGTTGAGAGATACACAGATAGAAATCAAATCGATACACAGAATATTGTTTTCAACTGCTTCCAACGATTCAGACTCGAAAGGAGCACATTCAAAAATCCCTCATTCGTCTCGTCAATACTGGCTCTCTGGTGCTTTCTCTCTCGCCGCTCCGCTCCTACCTAACCAACCAATGCCATCGCACAACAGTGAGTTCTTCTATCAAAATCGTCGGACGACATAGTACTTAATGTACTCGTGAGCAGAACACAATTCAATAACTGATGTCTAAACACATACACTACATTAGAGGCTATACAACATTTCCACAATATACTATATAGCACATACATAATATATAGTTAGTAGTAGTTGTTTGAGTTTCGTATATATTTATAGTGCCCAGAATTTGCTGACATATGTAAATACAATGTTACTTATACATATTTGCACACAAACAGCTATCTGCAGCGTCGAGCAAGTAAATAGTATGCAAATGTACTATATAAAGCCATGTGTGGTAAACACAAAAAGTTACACAAGCCCAGCAGATCTCACAATCAGCAACTGTTGTACACGAGACGTGCATGTACATATACACACACACACTTTGTATATACGTATATATATTGTTATGTAGAGATATGCGTGGCCTACTTATTCCATTTCGGTTGGCTGCAAGGAAATTGGCTGTGATAGCGTGAGACATGTAAAAATACCGTCACATGCCATAACAGTGCAGAACAAATATGTAATAAAGAAACTAGAAGCCATCAGACAACAGTTGACAGTATTCAACGATAGATTGGTAGATGTGAATTCAAAGTGACCGGAAATGTCTCTTTTTACTCCTTTTCATGTCATTCTCCCTCTTTCTTTCTCTCTCTCTCTCTCTCCTACATACTACAAACATTCACTCTCTTGGGATTTGATTTCCGTGGCTCCCTGTCTCCTGAAGGTGAGTACTGTGCACTGAGAAGGTGGCACTATGACAGTAAAGTGTTTGTTATCTGTATGCTGGTGTTTGGTTGGAGCAGGAGGTGAGCTGACTTTCTTCACAGACTCTGCCTAATACCTACACACTCTAGTTATATAGGTACAGCGTGCAGCAAAGGAATTCATCTCGTAATAACAGTAGAAAACGAAAGAGCCAGAGAAAGAGAAAACCAGAATAGGAAAACTCTTTGTTAACACCAAAACTATTCTCCATGTCCCCAATTCTTTTCTTTCTCTCGGTGCAACTTTGAGTAGAAAGAACTGTTACTGTTGGTTGATTCAAGATTGGGAAGTGCACAGAGAGAGAGAGAGAGAGGAAAGAGAGAAAGGGAAATAGTAGTAATGCAGACAGAGAGAAGCAGTAGTCATAGTCCACCCGCTGGGACTCAGCCAAGTTAAATCTTCAATAACGTAGCGGCCTGGCCTGTCTTTCGAGTGAATGTTTGTCTTGCTCACGTCAAGAAATTGCCAAGCAAGTGAAGTGAACCTTAAGCCAAGCTTTGGACGAAGGGAACGCTCCAAGCTCCTCCTCCTCGGACTCAAATTCCAGCTAAAGTAAACCAGGCGTGATTTTATTTCATTTCTCAAGAAGGATTTGATATAGTGGCCTGGGCATGTAACAAAACTAGGCAAGAGAGAGCACACAGTCTACCCTACACCTACAACTACATACTACAACCACACAAAGAGTTACAGTCACATTTCGACATCCTCTCAACGACTCTCCAATACTCCGATCACCCGTTTTTGGCTGTTTTCTCCAACTCCAACTCTTCTATCTCATCGTGCACGATATTAGTGCACTCACAGACATCAGCCAGCCAACCAACTGCCGCAAAGGTAGTGCACTACAAGGAAATCACATAGTTCTGCCACAAAACCCCTATACATATGTAACTAGTTGACTTTAGCAGTTCGACGACCACTGTGTGTACATAGCACTCTCCGTGTGTGTCTGTGTGTACTCGCTTGCACTCCATTATATTGCCCACCTCTAGCCACGGCTACCTCCACTGGATTCTTTTTGTATTCATTTCATCTACTTTATTATATTAAACTGACTGCTCTCTGGTTAGTTGAACGGGCAAAAGGATCTGTAGGCTGTGCGGATGGAGATACATAATACATTTTGATGGAGTCTGTTGTGTGCTCTCTTCTGCTGCTGTGGATTTGGACTGCGGCTGTTGTGACTTGACTTGACTTGATGAGATACGATATCATGTTGCAAGCAAAAGCATGCCTTCACTTTTACTACTAGATATAGAATATGGCCGTGTAGCATGTACGTGTGTGTACGTGTATTTATAGATCCTTATGCCCAGCTCAACCACAACTGCCAGCAGTACCTATATATATAGTCATATGTACTATGTATGTTATGGAGTAGTAGTCCGTTAGTGTGCATTTCGAGGAGAAGGAACATAAGTCGTCGTCTCGGCTCCTGTTTTGCGAGAATGAGGATGGAATGGGATTGCCGAAAGGACACCATTAGATCTAACGATATGAGAGATTCGACGACAGTCTACGGACTCAGTCAGTTCAGTTCTGTGTAGGTAGCGTTCATGTGATGAGATCAAATGAAATGCGGTATTTGTACGTTGTACTACGTACGTATAGGTAGGTGGTTGGATATATATGAGCTTCCCTTGGTCGTATCGTAACCGTAACTCGTCTACAGTGCTCTCTCTCTCCCTCAGTCAGTTCCTCCTATTCTCGTCCATCGTCCTTTCTCTCGCTTTCTCTTCGTTTGGCTTTCTCTCTTGTCATCTAATGGAGCTGCCTACTTTCTTCTGACTACTATTTACATTCCACTTACAAGCTCGTTTCCACGGGCTTTCTATTACTAGTACGTTATATGTACAAAGTATGTATGTATGTTGAGTGGGGAGATGTGGTAGTATATTGGAAGTTGATAGTGAGCCACCCGAGCCAATGTTAACAGAATCATCACCATAATATCACTTTCCGATGCACTTAATCAATAGTAGATCGTACTACATATCTATGTATTTCTATCGATTCGAAAACACCACTTGGCCCCAAATCAAATATAAATTCCATCCTGTGTGACACATCACCCTTACAGTTTTCTATCTCCCAATTTCCTTGGTCGATTTATTGGACACCTGGGCCATGGCCCAGGTTTTTCGCCAAACCGGATGTACGTGTGTGCAATGCTGAATCTCCCATTTTCCTAGTTCTGTACACAGACAAGTACGTACTCTGCTAAATACTTTCTAAAAGGCGCAAAAACTTTCTTTTTGCAGTTTAGAGAAAATATTCTACCGCAAATCTATTTTCAGATTGTCTACTTCTTTCCGTAGATAGATATTTGATGTAATTTGGCTCCCGCATCCAGACAGCGCGGAACTTTGAGAAGATAACTTTCGAAAACTATTAAAATGTATTTATGCGGTATTAAGAAATCAACGGTTAGGATTCATCAATGGGAATGTGCAAACCACTGATGTAAATGTAAACGTGGTTGATTGTGTACATGACGCATATCAAGCATGGAGTGACACCATTGTACTCTGAACGACCTTAATGACTTTATTAATTTATTCAAACAGCTCTTCATTAGATGATCTTTGGCATTATGTGAAAGTAAACGTTCAAAGCTATTTGCATTAACATGACGATTTTATCGTACAAGGATTAAAACATAAAAATACTTTCCCTCTTTGTATTTATACGTGTAAAGCAAATCGAATCTGTTTGACATCTATGAATTTAATGAACTAAAGTGGATAATCATTTCATTAGCAATGTCAATTCTTCACAAAGCTCGTTAATTTTTAGTTTTAGAATTTGGATGAAACGCAAGTCAAGTGCACGCTTTCAACTGAAATGTTGGATGCCTGTCGACGACAAGTAAATCGCAGCAAATTACTCCAGTTGATGGGTGGAGCTGTGCAAGCACTATGGACATAGAACTTTTAACGTGTCCTTTCTAATTATAGGCTAACCCCAAGCCTATAAATTACATGATGAGCATGAACGAATCTTTGTGACTCTATGACATACTGTACTATAGTAGTATATGTGCATGATATATTGTTTACGAGTATGTACAATGTATGTACATACATGCCGAGTTCGATAATTACTGTAGTCGCTCGCAGATTCCAGTAGCCCACAAATAGCCTCATGTAAGTAACAAGCTAAATAGGAACATATAGGTATATGGTACTCCGTGACATCGAGTTAATCCTTCCAGCAAGCACAGTACATTATGTTTTTCAAAGGATAGGGAAAGATCCTGCACGGAAATTTCGAGCAAAGGAAAATGCCTTAAGGAACTTTCAGGAATGAACACATTAATGGAAGTGCGTCTTGGCAATGTAATAAAGATTTTACTCATGTGTCAAAAACCACTTCAACTTATTGATCTTCTACTAAGCACCAGACACAAATACCAACTTACAATTCAATGTGTGTCCCTGAAATGAATTTCTCCAAATCATGTGTCATTTACAAAAGTGCGAAATAAGGCCATTCATGCGATTCCACTAAATACCGTCCCACTTCCGATGGATGAAGAAAGCTAATCCCGCCCTTAGCACTAAGGCTGATACCTAAAGTACACGAACGTATAGAAACGGATATTTAAAAATACAAAGATGAGTGTTTGAGAATTATAGTAAATACGTTACTGCAATTTAAATTGTAAACCAATTTAAACCGTTTATAATGGAAAAGTGTGAAATTCCAAAAACCAATATGAAATACGAATTTACACGTAGACTTTCTATTCAGAATTATACACTACGATGTAAAGTGCAAGAAATCAGCAAAACGAACTCTGCTGCCTATTTTAATAAACATGCACGAAAATAATGATTTAGCGTAAAAAAAAGGCGTCACGCAATCTCAAGTAATAAATAAAAGTAGTAAGTAATCTCAAGAAAGTAGTTTGAATGATGCACACAAGCCCCGAATTAGAATTGCACCAATTCGACAAGCCTGTCCTGTAAGTACTCATAGTTATAAGACGTACAGTTCTACCGTACAACCTTTAAACCCAGTCCCACCGTGGGAGAGAACATGCAAACTCCCATTCATATAACTATTGTCCACACAGTGCCGCAAACTTCATTTTACGCGACTGATATTGGATCCGTGAAAAAACTGGAAAATCACGAAGGCGGACACAACCCACAGGAACAGTATAACGCAATCAGTCGGTGAAAAGTTTAGCAATCCCTTTGCGGTCATTTCTTTTATCATTGGACTCGGTTTTTTTAGTTTATACCAGAACAAGGCAATCGTAAAATCAATCTAATGGCATTGAATCGTTTTTCTATGCTATAACGAAGATATTGTTGCACATCAACGGAAAGCTGGACAAATCACGGTTCTAAAAGGAAATATTTTCCTAGCACAAAACAAATTCTTTACTCTGTGATTCAGCCCACGGCATTTGTCCGCAAGATGTCTCATCTCTTTCTAGGGAGTCCATTACAACACCCTTATATCTTTTTATATACATAGCAGGGCACCAGGCTAACTCCAATGGTCAATTGGCCAATACGAATCTTCTTCAATGTATCATATACAGTATATCCTTTGCAGCCGCTCTCTCGTAACTGTAAAGCGCACATAAACATTTCAACCCCCCATAACCCATATAATATGACATGCTTTGTACTCTCAAAGATTTCTTTGTTACGTATTTTATTTGCTGAATACATATATATTATCAGCAATAACTTCATACAAGCAATTTACTCGGATGTATGCATCAAGTAAATAAAAATCCACCATTCCCTATATAAGAAAGAAATGAAAGAATTGGATCATGGTAAAATTATCAGAAGATCAAAAGCCCAAATTGACCTTACAGTATATAAAAACATCATTTGTTTTGTAAGCATCCAGTACTAGCAGTAAAACGATACAGAAAAAACTCTGGGGGTCTACATATGAAAAATGCCTATTTTATGTTCATCATTTCCGAAAGCAAAGAAGGATAATGTGACTTTTTCGACCCCCCAACCTTTCTCTTTATGACGACCTGTATTGTTATAATGAATAGACTCTCGTCTTTCATTTCGGATATTCGTCTGAAGTGAAAGTGGGGCCCCCGTCTGAAAGACAATCTTATGAAGAACAAACAGAGCTTTGAACTTTGAATAGCACAGAACCTAGTCAGTCTCACAGGGAACAAGGATTCTTATTCCTGTGACAGATCGAACTGTATATCTACAAAAGAACCATCAATCAACAGTAAGTGGATCGAATGCAGGAGAACAAAAAGACTCACATTGACATTACAAGGTACGAGTCTAAGCCAACTTGTTCCCACCATCATACTTTTATACTAACATACATACATACAGTAATAAATAATCTATTCAAACTCACATTCACAATTCAACCATTGCACAGAGCACTGCACATAAAATACATACTGCAGATACGAGAATACTAGCTCACGGTCAATTAAGATATATAGAAGCCTTACAGGACAGGGGACGACAGCCAATGACAAGGTGCAAGCAATGGGCCAACTGCCCTCCTCTGCCTCTCATGAGTGATGACTAGCAAATGTCTATATGGTGATTTTGGCGAGTCTGTGCATCGGTTCGGTGGTTTGCTCCGTGGCATTAGAAAGCTTTTGCCAGCTCACATTATAATATTACTTATGTATGTGTACGTACACTGGATGTAGTAAGTATGTACATATTCAGTTCCACTGACTGCCCTGGGCCCTGCTACACTTACTACTACAGAGGACCAAGACTTTCTCCGTGTGTGTGGTGGTGGTGGTGGTGTAGAGGCTCCCCAGACCAAAGGGAAAGCCAGTAGTGGACGGAGTGTGAGTAATGCTCAGTGTCTACACTTTCCCTGTTTAGAATGGTCTCCTCAGAACCATTTCTTCGTGAAATATGAGTTCAAAACGAGCTGTCTACTTCGCTTATGGCTTGCTTGTAGTAAGCGAGAATAACCAGCCCTATAGGACCATCAACCATAACTGCCTCTTCGCCATTTCCTACTTATCATTTCATGAAATCTTTCCACTTGCTCTCACACTTTCTCCA
>JABASC010003260.1:0-14709 GCA_019776185.1 Plutomurus gul
ATTTGGTGTAAAATAAAAATTTCGTGTTAAACTGCAAATTATAAAACGTTTGGTATACCTAGTTTTTGCTCACTTCAGGCTGATGTTATAAGGGAGGTAATAATATTATACGTATCGTCTCTTGTGTGAAATGGGATGAACGTATGCGTGAAATGAGTATATGGTGTTATAAGTACCGTAAGGTAACTTCGAATTACATAACGGATTATTTGCAGATATCTTTATGAAAAAGTTTTGGAGGAATAGAAAACCATGTGTGAGAATGAAATAGATGTAACTATGAGTCAATCGTAATTGTGTGCAAATTCAAGATAATAATAATAGTGAAACATTCAAAATCGTTAATCCTGTATTCATTCAATTCATTTATTTCATATTGTGAATAAGCATATAGCATATTTTCAGCATACAGTTTCGTGTTGAGAAATAACACGCAGTCTTCATGCAATTATAGCACCATCTTATCAACATTTTTTTTAAATGTCCAAAAACATTATAACAATAATGCGTAACAATAAAAAACGTATATAGTATGTGATTTACTACATTTTTTGATAAGTAATTGATGTGTAAAATCGTTATTGTATGTATACAAGTGACGTATACAATGATACGAAATCGAATTTAAACTCATGGTAGAACCGCAGCTGTCCATTATATCTTTATTTGAATGTGTCATGATCATTTTATTCAGCATACTAAAAATAGCAAGTTGGGGGGCTGGGTAAACTGTGTACACGTTCGCGCACCCAAGAACTGAAAGAATTGATACGTGCGAACGTTACAATTTGCCGTCGAAATTCTTTACAGGAAGAATCTCCATTCGAAATTCCGATAACGACGAAAGAATTGCTTGCGTCATCAAATATAACTACAGGAGCTCCAGAGACCTGATGAATTTTTAAATTACTTTAACAAAAATACAATGAGAATAATCTTTAAAGTTGCAATGCAAAAATGTACCAAACAGGGTGGAGACACTTTCCGTGTTAACCCACACATGATATTGCTCCGTATACCGTGTGGAAATCCACCAACGTTGTTGCTTTGTCCCTCGAATAGCTTTGAGCAAATCGTGTTATTTAGCATCCGATATTGTTCATAAACAAAATTTTTGTTAGAATGGCGATGATTATTCTCTGTGCAAAAATATGAATACAGTTCTGTAATTCTAAACATAGAACAGTACTATGAAATAAAAATCCGAATCACCATTTATACTTTGCACAATCTTATCATTTATTTGGTAGCCCACAACTTTTGCGGAAATGCCAGCAAATTGTATAATATCGAGTACGCCTGCAACAAACGGAAAGCACACTGGGACTGTTCTCGGATTAACCGTAATCGGATTCTTGATCCTAATCTGGAAAAAAATAAATTACTGGAATAGCTGTACAATTGAAAACAGAAAGAGAATTGCTTTTTTTGCCTTACCAAGCCCACATTGTTATACAAGGCAGATTTTTTATATCCAGAATGCTGAAAGAACTGCGCAATTACGTGAATTTGCGTGCTATTCGAAAACACGACTCTACCAGTACAAATGTAGTCAGGTGACCTGTAATATTTTAATTTATATCATGATACGACTAGGAAAATCTAACTGTTACCTGGCCGAGCCAGTATGCAATTGGAATTCAAATCAGGTGACCATGCATCCCCGTTTATACCCTTCCGAGCAAAGTGTCCCCCTTCTTCCCCTTTTGCCAGAGGAAGTTTTACTAAATGTAATAGATTTCGCAAAAAATTGAGACTACATTGCGCATTGAATCTTCTTTACAACTATATGAAGTGTTGCCGTCCAATTTTCTTTCGATATCGTACAAATTCATATGATTTATGTACTTATTTTAGGTGAATTTGATTAGTCTTACTCAACCCCCCCTAAACTGAGTCCTGGATCCGCCTCTGCTGAGTATTGAATTTTAATTTAAAATATTTTATAAATTGGCATTTGTATTCCAATGAACGAATACAAACAATTAGGCATACGGATGAAAGAGGTACATGAAAAATTAGGTAAAGAGTAGGAGTAGGCATAGATACGGTAGTCAATAAGCAGGTAAAATCCTACCAAATTGATAACTAGGCATAATTCTATAATACAAAGGCAAGCGTTGGGAACTCAGCTCATGTACGTGAATATTGAATATACTTGTCTTACTATGTATGTACTATGTACATGCACACAGTACGCACACATCATGTACACTTCCAATCATAGAATAATACATTCCTATGTATTATGTACCTACTATGTACAATATACTACATATTCTGTGTCACTATTCATATTCATTACAACTATATATGATAAACCCTACTTGCTGCCGTTTTGAAATTAAGTTTTAATAACCCATCCAGATAATTGGTGACGTGATAGTATACATGAGGCTTTAGAATGAACGTATTTTGTGTGAAATTTTTTAATATACACTTACTTAATCTCTCACTCGTAAGGTGTAGTATGCACACAAAACGAGAATTAAAACTAACCTAACCAATAGTAAAGAAAGTTTTATTTAATTTCATTATTAAATGTGGAATATTGTAAAACTTACCTAACTTTAAAACGGCATCAATTAAGGTTTATCATGTAGTAGAAAATAGTGCATGCTGCATACAGTGTATGTATGTGTAAACAAATACACGTATACACAGAAAGACAATTATATTCACGTACACGAGTTGAGTTCCCAACGCTAACCTTTGTAATTATGCCATGCCTAGTTAAATCGCTTTGGTAGGATTTTGCCTGCTTTTTGACTACCGTGTCTGTGCCTACTCCTACTCTTTACCTAATTTTTTTTGAGCCCTGTGCCTAATTGTAGGATACCGAACGCCCCCTTATCCCGGCTGGCTGGCAGGGATACTGCGATTTTTCAGGAGTATAATTTTTACATGGTTTGAATCCCAACTGTAAACTGACTCGAAATTGCCAGAGCACATTTGGATTCTCCGTGTAAGAAAAAAACAGCGAGTGATATTATTTGCTTGATTTGTTCAATCAAATTGCAATAAATGATCAATATGTTCAACCTGGTCTACAAATAAGGGAGAGGATGTATTCGAGTAATCGAGTCTAATCGTCCAAACTGCGACTTTATACTTGATTTGGTAAGTATAAATTATTACCTTTGTAGACAATAAGCGGTTGTTAGAATGTATTCTTTAGTTATAAGCGATCCTAGGCATGCCCATTCTATTGTGCTCGTAACTCTGTCAAGATATCCAATGGAAACCTAGAAAGGTATACTAATTAGAATGTCACCAAAAACTATTTAACAACAAAGTACATGTGTTTGTCTTAAGTACATACGTATATACAGTATGAAACTAAATTGATGAATTTTACATGTACCATGTACGTGGGACGAATAACTCTTTCTTATTTTGTTTGTCATTACTTAATTATTGGATTTTGAAATTGAAGTCAATGAATGAAATTATGTTTGAAATTGACAAATATTAAACGCTGCAAACGGATAATATGATTGGGTGGAATGACAGCCTACATATCCATAAGAAAGTATATAAATTTTAGTTGCTCACTCGTTAACTGTTTTAATGAGTGACAGTCATTTGCGTATGAAAAGTTTACCATTGATTTGTCAACAGCCAGTGCAGGAATAATTATTAACATAAGTAAAACGCGCACCGAGTTTCATTTATGTTACAAATAATAATTCTGAGTGTGAGTTATATAACGCTGTATTAAATATGTGACTGTGACTGAAACAGGAGTGTGAAGTGAATATCGACAGAATGCTGACTCCAATGTGAGAGTATAGTGGGCCAGGCCCAAATATTGTTCCCTCTGGAAGAGGTCGAAAACTGAGCTTAATAATTGCAAGACAGTTCGTTCAACGTTCACTCGCCACTCACATGCTATTTTCTAGACAACAACATGGGTAATCAAAAGAAATATATAGATTTATCAAGTTATCTGTACAATAGATTCAATAAACTTATCCTTCTGTGCTACTGGTACCATTCTCTATTATTTTTTATACATGTCTCCTATCCTATCGTTGATTATCAATCTCAGCTCAATTTGTTCCTACAATAGAAATTATGCATATCGATGATAGAGGATCGATGATGGAGGAAAACTGAGCTTACCATCCACGGCCAGTTGTCTTTAGAGCTCTGCAGACCACACACTACCAATCAATTCAAAACAGCAACATTTATACAGCATATAAATAATAAACTAATTGTCAATAGATAATATCATCTAGTTAGTGACATGTTAATAAAAATATTAATAATATAAGCAGTACATATCGAGTAAATAGACAACCAGCTCATAGACAATTGTAAATACCTTGACTGGCTTCTGCAGAAGTGAAATTGAAATCTTTCATATTATCGGGCTCAAGTGTAACTGTAAATGCGACATTGTCATTTGGCTTTTTGTTCAAAATCGTATTATGATGGACTTGTCCGGTCGGACTGGTTCCATTCCCTTGATTCTCAGCTGCATTCACCTTGTGGACCTTGTCATATTTCTGAGAACCCTTGGCTTCGACAAATATCTGATTGATTTCAGGAGGATTTCTGCTGCTGCTGCTCTTTGTAATACTAGTCACTTTGTTTTTCTGAAGAATATCTGATCGGCTGGCAGAACCTATGACGACGTAGACAACAGTAATTCATGAATTAAACATCGTAAGGATGTTGTAAGTGGCATGCCAAGTATTTAGTATAGGTTTTTTGTGTAAGGAAAGTGTTTAATTTAACGATGTCAACCTGGACAGCATATTAGTTGTTGCATGGCATTAGAATATCCACATTGAGTAAGATGTAAGGAGAAATATGGAGTAGTGTGATGAAATAAAGCGCAGCCTTGAATATTGACGCAATGTCCAACACGACCGTCACGAGTGAAACAGAGATTTCTGTTTCCAGCATCAGAATATTGAGCAGCATTAAAATTCCAACTGGGAAACACTATGGAATCATAGTTCGATCGCTTCCGGTCTACGTTTAAATTTCTGTCAAGTCCTAAATACAATTTTTATCGAACAATTTTAATTTAATTCTAATTTGTACATTTCCATTGAATACATAACAATAATACATAGGAATCCTATTCTCAATAATGCAGTTCGAGGTATGACACCAGTTACATATGTACAGTTTAATGCATGTTTCTGTTGGCCAAGTACGGAACATGTGCATTACTAATTGTAGTGTCTGAAGTGTGCTAGGTCCTTATTTTTAAAAAACTTTGGAGACAGACTGCAGTCTCAAGTCTCCATAATTTTGTGGGTATAAGTTTCATGCAAGACACGAACAATCTTATTCTCTCACACAAGTACTACGAGTGCTATTGTATGTACTACTCGTGTACAGTCAGTAGCAAAAAAACACGGTATTTTTATGATATAAAAACGGGCGGAACGAAATATATTTATGTACTATTGTCGACTTTCTACCATCACCGCGGTTAAAAAATATCCAAGGCTCAGATAAATATATACATATTCCATTTGCATAGCTGAGGGAGAATATGGATGAAATCAGAGTGTCAGTTATCGCAGAACTGAAAAATCCATTCTGAGCAGCCTGCTATTTAATATATAAACTGTGCACATCATAACAAGAATGAAGGACAAGAATTGAAAACAGTCAGTTGAGCCCTATATACATAAATATTAGACCTCTATGGTTGAGCTACTTATTCATATTAAAGATAGAGAGAACATAATAGTACCTAACCAATATTACATTATAAGCTTTCCTTTGGCTGGACAGAATTTCTTGGAATTGCTTTGTGTGAGAGAGAGAGAGAGGGTTGACAGCAGACGTGCACCACAATTATCATATACACTATTACATGTATAAAAATACATGTATAGATAAGGACTACTAGTAAGGTCCACGGCGGTTGTGATGTCAAAACTACAACTTTGGTTTGATTTCTTCACTGATGATTTAAATGCAGATCCAGGCAACATTTACACATTGAATGTTGTGTGTACGCTTTACCACTAAGATAAATAACAGATAAGCTGTGAGCTTAGGCTGACATTTAAAAAACAAATGGTCCAGCAATATAATAGAAGTCACTCCAGTTTTTTAACTCGTTCAGCAGATCAGTTTGCCGGTCACCTCTCAACTGTAAAGTGCCTGTAGCAGCCCTGACAAATTGCTTGTATTCCCAACGTTTCGACGAGTCTCATTCCTCCATAAAAGCAGAAGAAACATTTACAGACACACAAACATTGAATTGTGCTGTGCTTTACTTTGACTCTGACTAGAAATTCAAACTGTTCAACGTCGTGAGGTGAGTTTTTTAATATTTCTCATTATAGTAGGTTCATATTAGAATATACATATTTATATGCTATTAATACTGTTAATAGTAAGCAACAACCATAAAGAGTAGAATACAGATAAGGCTTTATATATCTATATTTATATATGTACCGTAATACCTTTCTCGAAATCATGTACAGAGCTTTACAACCTGTAAGATTTCAATCTCAGCTGAGTCCTTAGTATTTATGCTGTCCTTTATCAGGATTTCCGAATATTCTCAATCATTTATACTTGGGATGAGAGTCATTGACTTTTCTTCATTGATTGAGAATTTGTGTGAAATCAAACCGTGGTAGCTTAGCAGTCAACTGCTATGGGGAAATGTGAAATTTCTAATTCCAACAAAAATACATACAAACATCTTCCGTTTTCGCAATTCTTAACCAACAGACGCATCTGGCTGTTGTATGTATTTACAATGCTTTCAATCGGTTACATTGCAGTGATAAATCCCTTCTGTGATCTTCGTAATTCAAATGTGCACGCACGCTTAAGATTTTGTGGGTTGATTTTATATATTACATATACTAGCAAAAAATTTGCAAAATCTTTTTAATATAACGAAATAGTTGTACCGTTCTATTTTGCGACTGTATAACCTAAAGTGGCTACAAAAGAAAATATCAATGGATATACGTGCATAAGCGGGACAGACGGCCTAGCAACATGCATCGTTTAAAGAGCATTGACATTGGGCATTTTTGGATGTGTAATTAATAACTTAGATGTTATTGAGATCACAATCGGGGAATGGGAGGTGTCGATCAGCCACAATGTTAACTTAAGTAGGTCGAGTCATTCAGTATGTGTCTCTGGTATGCTGTTTGTTGCTATTGCACACGTTGTTTTCTTCATTGTTTGTTGTACTCATAATTGTAGTACACAGCCGTATTTCTACCGATGACAGATTTGGTAGCACATTCATTATTTACTTCAGCACACCAATAACAACCATGTAATGTAGTATGCACACTACGTAGGTAAGTAGATAAGTTCCTACTACCCACTACCATACACTCGTATTACATGTGTATAAAAATAGTTCAGTGTACATTATGCATTAAATGCACATGAGTTTCTACAGTTGCTGTAAGGTTGACGGTTTCCTTGTGCAAAATATCCACAACAGAATCTTACAAAGGGAACAAGGTGTGCTATTATTCTTTAAGACACAATGCTTCAGGTAGAATTTGTTAAAACTTGTTTTCGTCAAGCGATAACCTGCCGCGCCGGATATTCTCTCAGCTACTATTCTACTATGCCCGTTGACAGAACTTTATTAACAATCAAAACTATTTAATGTAGAATAAAGAATATAGCACTGTAGACAAATTCGCATTCTACCCCAGTCACCAGTATTGAAATCAATGTCCTTCACTACAGCCGCTCCAACTGAACCATGTTACATCTTCTTCCCAAAAAATCGTAGGACAATTACTACTGCACCCACCACCACTCTGCAGTCTAGTCCTATGTCGATTTGAAGAGGTTTGTGTAGCGTGTTGAAGATCGAGCGGTTTTACGTATAACGCTTACATGGAGCATTTTAAAGTGCCCATCCGATTTCGGAATTTCAACTATTTATATATAAAGGTGTGTAGCAGTAGGTCCCCAGGCATATTAGTTCAGCCCCAACGGCGTTCGGCCCCAAAATTCGTTGTTCATGAGAAAAAGAATAATTTTTTTGCAAAACCAAGTCTTAACTCATACTACGAAGGGAGCATTTAATATTTAATTGCACGATTCCAAGAGATACCTACTTATTTTCTTTTTCGCGGAACTATAAATCGATTGTGATATCCACTATCAGATCTTAAGAACCGTGCACAATTATTTATAGATTTTTTTTCAATTTGCTCCCGTTTAACCTTGAACCTATATATGTACTTATAGTATTGCAATTACAAAATTGTATTCTAACCTGAAATATTGAAATCTCTCTGACATTACGCTGAGCTAATTTTAAATGTACTCGGCCACTAGAACACAAGGCATTTATTGAATATGAAAGATTATATGATAAATGAAAATGCATTGATCTCCATACCATGAGAAGGCAGCCTAGAAGATTGGCGGTAATTCAGGTATTCTGGCGATAAAAGTATGAAAGATTTTGGTCCTCCGTGGGCACGAATATCGTTGTACCGAAACAGTGGAGAAATCGCGGAAAACACTAAAAATGCAGGATAGTAGAACATTATTTGGGCAAACACAATCCCCTCTCTTTAAATAGGATATGAAACTTGCTTCGGAAGATGGTCCAACTGAAGCATGAAAATATTGATAACTGAATTGTTTCCAGTGTCCTAAAAAAAGCGCATGCATAATTATTTTACAAGCTTCGGAGAAATCCTGATAGTGATTATGTAGATAAACTTTAAAAATTTATCAATTTACTTCTACGTAAGATGTTAATTAGTAATATGAGCAGAATATATCAGAATATACAATATAATTAGTTTTCTATAACAAATAGTTAATATTTCACTTCCACACCTGCCAGGTATTGAAAATTGTTTGTATAGCACCATATAAATCGCTCATCGTAAGTGCATATTATTGTTCTTGAGGGCAAGAATTCGTAGCAGGAGGGCCTTTGCCCATAATATCTTTTACTAGAATCCCATTTGTGTACACATTATATTATAAACTTGCATACATGCGAACAGTGCAACAGTTTCAATTTACCACAAACGGTCATCATCATCATTAGGCAAAACGTGTTAAGTATTCATATTGTTGATAACCTTCGTTTACATAGGCAATGGACAGTCGTACATTCTTACTTATGTAGGTACTTAAGTACAGCACAGTTGAAAATTAAATATAAGCAAATACAAACTTCTTTTATTCTTATTGTTTATTTTTCCCTATTATATTAAGCGAAAAATCCCATGTTAAATTCATCCACATACAAATAACACATGTAAAATACTCTGCACTTGTAAATGGTAGTAGTTTCAGAACGTCATGAAGTCCTTGTGCTTTTTTTGCTGGGTAAACTGTGCTATGAAGATGGCAAATGAATGTCAGTTGGCTGCATTGAATCATAATGTGGCAGTCTATAAGTACATTGCTTTCGATTGTCTACGAATTATCGAGTCATATTACGAGCACCTGAATGTGTGTGCTTTTTGAAAGAGCATTCAGATCAGACAATTTAAATTCTAGCTAGCACTTAAATACGTAGTATTGATAACAGAGAGTCGATCTTCCGTTGGATGATTGGATGGTGGTGGTGGTGGTGGCCTGGCCTGTTCAGTTGTTGTTGGTTGTGGTGAAATTGTGAGAAATACTGTCTATAAATGAGGCAATGACAATGAAGTGACGCTCACCGTGGCCTTTGTATTCAACACCGTTGTCAATTCAAATAGTCAAGTTAACACAATTGTAATTGTTGTGTAGTGAGCGAGCGGACAGATAACCTACCTAAATAGCTACAGTATTATGGTTACATGTACCGGCCATTCAGATGCCGGAGGTCTGACGTGCACTTGAAGTTGAGATATTAAAATAAGATTGAATTGCGAGACAAGCAAATGCTTTGGCCATAAGCTACCTGAACACACGGCTAATAAAATTACTACTTCAAAGTACGTCGTTTGTATTTACATACTACTACAAGTGCTACATACATGTGCTTATGTTCATTGTATTATAAGAGGGCGAGTGATATTGCTCTCTGCTCTGCTTTATCTGCTTTATTATCGAGATTGCCGTAAATCTTTATTTGGTTTAACTTCATAATAAGACATGGTTGTGTTTGTATGCACGCGTGTTGGTCACATTATATATTATGCAGATAGTATCGCTCAATAAGCGAACATGATTTTATCCTTTTTGTTGTTCCTGTTACACTGTTAGCCTACTGTTGCTGCCAATACCAACCAGCCAATCTCAATACTCAATAGTAACAGCTTTAGTGGCTTTAGTCGAGAGAACCTTTTAAAAGGTAGACTCTATGTAGATATGCAATCTCCTATCATTCTCTTGGCTCTATTATTTTATTGCGATTATGTATGTAGCCAGTTACGATTAAGTATATGAACAGATTTTTATTAGGATTCCTATTATTATTACTTTCAGAGAAATACTTAAATAATAAGACAGTAGAGCCAATCTTGGGTTGTTTTGCGGCTGAATTGTAGCATTAACATTGACATTCCTCGTTTCGTAGTCAGCAATGGTCCATATAAGCATTGTGTCTATTATAATTAAATGATCTATATAAAAGGAGATAATAAAGCTTGTCATAATAATAATATTCCCCCACAGCTTACATAAGGTTAGTGACGCAAACAAGATTCTATCGCGTTAAATTTATACATATTACATATAAATCGCTTAATAAAGTATAAAAATGGGGGTGCATACAATGATAATAATAAGAATAATTGTAAGGTTACAAAATAGGAAATTATTAGTTTAAAAAATCACATTCCTATTTGAATTTCCTTTGTTTGCACAAAACATGGCAAAATTCTTGCATACAAAGCAAAATATCATGCAGATATACGCAAGCATTTATGGAGGAGGCAAATGCATGCGAAAATGGTCTTGTAAATCATATGCTGCTCTTCTTCCGTCATTATTACGTTGACAGTTAGGGCTATTTGTACTGAATAAAACATCTTATGTACGCATTAATAATATACCTACCTAAATAAACAACTAGCTACACAGTGCGCAGTGGTTGTACTAGAGAAATAACCACAGGAAGAATCAATTGATATAGCATAGCAGAGATGCCTGTTGATGTGCGTGTCCGGATGTATAGCATTATTAGCAAACGTTTACTTTGTTCATTGCCTCTCTGTTTATTTAACATATCATTATTAGAATTCAGGATTCAGGATACGGCAGAAGTAAAAAGGTCCCAACGACAACCTCTGCAAAGGCCGAACAACTTAACCTTATCAAAGGTTATATACCCTTTTTTTGCATATACGAAAATCAAAGATGATTTGTATGTACATAGAAATATATCCCTGTTCTTTGGAGTTTGTTTTTACTTGTGCTCAACTACATACACTACATTCAGTGTCTTTTGGGGCACATTAAACATCTTAATACATGCATGCAACGGCAATAGGCTTTGTTTAGCGTCACCAACTTTCATAATCATTCCTTGCTGCATGATTCAATGAGTAATAATATTATCGGATGGGATGATTCACACTGTTTTTTTAGAGAGTCTCTGCATTGACAAGAATAGGATAGATATTTATAGTTAATACATATAGAGAAAATAGCAATCGTACTGCGACACAAGGTTTCAGAATGCTCCATTAAATTAATGGCATATCGTAATTGCCTTGTTGTCTTGAAAAATTTCTCATCATGTATTTATTTGCACGATGGCGTGATCGCTATCTCAGTTGTGCTGACCTCGGAGTGTCGAGTTTAAAATTCGGTGTATATCGTTTTAAAAATTTGCTGTAACTTTGTCTCTTGCACATTAGTCAATGCTTCATGTAATTTGTAGTGATATAGTAAGTAATACATGGAAGACATACGAAGGCGCCATGTCATATGCAATCATTTTATGCATAGAAATCCTTTTATTGCGACGCTCGACAAGCAAAGATAAGCTGGAGTCGTATTACCATTTCGTTCCCAGGCTGGTAAGGCAAAAATCGGTTGTACAGAACATTACAAATACTTGTACATTGATGAATATGAGATACACCGAAGTACGGTTTATTGTAGGGGTCAAGTATAGGCGTCATGAATGTGTATGCGAGTAATATTCATTAGATAGAAATAATATAGAGGCTATAGTATTTTTCCACTCTTTAACCATTTGCACTCGGACCACCGTTCCACTTCTGCAATATTATTATATATTAATTATTTGATATTAAATAAGCAAACACTCTTCAAACGTTTACATGGGAATCAACATATTTTTACATTTTCATGATTAAGACGAAACATGAAGTAATATTTTGGTGGGGTTAATTTTCTTAAACCAGTTAGATAGATACACTATGAATTGCACTCCGATTTATCAAAATATAAGGAAAATATGTAAAATTAATCATAAATTTCAAGCGACATTAGTTTAGTATTTTTCCCCTGAAACGTTTTCCCTCTCCACCAGCGGCTGACGCCAAAGTTTGGGCTAAAGATGGGCCACTGGAGTGCATCATGATAAGTGTATGGAAAGGATGGTTTTTACATGTGATCAGAGCGAGCCCTCGGAAGTTCGTTAGCGTAAACAAGTTGCACAAAAATATTACGGTCACATCGATATAATAGACCATTTAGCGGGTAATAAAATTGTTATTCACGATGTTAATGGTGTCTGGCAGCATTGTTTTCAAGTACATATGCACTTACGTGACTCCACGTCACGTACAAGCATCTACTTCCTGATGAATCACCGAAGACCGAACACATCGCATGATAGAGATGGCTGAGACAAGCTGACTATTGGTTGTCGCTGTCCCCCACCCCGGACAACAAATTAACTACGTAGATATTTATATCCGCAAATTATGTATCTAGAGCGCCCATAATATTTGCAAGGTTTAGTAGCGCCTCTGGGGGCAAGCTTACGTGCCCGAACGACTGTTCTGATGTTCAAATACCTGCTTACGTGGAGCCTTTTGATCCACGTTGAGCTTTTTGATTCGGTATCACACTCGGGGGCTGTTTGAACTATTTCTATTCTAGATGCTGACATGCAGGAGTTTCGCTTCAGGATCCTCAGTCCTGCGGAAGAAGTTGCACTCTGCGGTACCTCAGTGCCCACTGAGGTTTCAAGACATACCTGGCCCAATATCTTTGCCAGTGTTGGGCACCATCTACCAATATCTTCCTGGGATCGGTAAGCCAACAAAATTCTTTACTTTTTCTTCTGATTTATTAGCTAGTTATCTAGGAGGGACGGTTTCTTGTCATTGATATCTGCTTGACAGAGATTGTTCACAATTATTCATAGGAATAACAGCAGTATCCATCTTGTAGTTGATTGTATCTACTTGATATGTAGCTGACATATGGTAGTTATTTGTGGACACGAGTAATTATGCATTAGCTAGAGCAATGAGAACGAAGCCATTATTATATTGTGAGAGACGTGAAAAATTTGTCCACAATCTTTTAGCATTGATTGTGTGAGTCGTTTGAAACAGTTGACAGTGCAGGCTAATAAAGCAGAAAGCGGCAAATGCACGTCTTACTCGTATTCATTTGGCTGAATTTATGATGACAACTGTCAGACTCCAAGATTATGGACTCCCTTCCCTTAGACTCATTGTCAGTGCACACAAATATGGTCGAATTGATTGTGAAAGCCAACCAATACTTTTCACTATTTGATGTGATACAATTACATCAAAGGCAGTAAGTAGCAGGGTACAAAGTAGTGGAAGGTAATAGTCATGTATTACTTTCAAGTTCAGAGTAATTATTCTAGTAGTAGTTGTTCATAGAGTTAGAGTGGGGACTGTGGGCCTGCACATTATAGAAAGAGATGAAGTTTAGAGGTCGGTCACCATTAAATTACAGTACTGACAGAACAAGCAGAACTACTACTACAAACCCTACATGAAATTTCCTCGGCGAAGGTCAATCTTTCTGTAGCTGGTGGACAACTGTAAAACGGTAGATTTCAGCATGCACACAATCACACATGCACAGATTTATAATCTAAAGATAAAGGGTAGTAAAACACTGTTGTTTTTCTTGTAAATGCACGAACCCTCGAAAGAAAGACAAACGGCCATCAATTATTACATAAGATTATAAGTAGATCTGTAACAGTAGATATTACATGCCTTCTTCCTTTAGCAGTAGGTTGCAATCCTATACGTGCACTCTGACAGGAAACTTTATATTATTATGACCAAGCCAAGTAATCTGTAGTATACTCTTGTATAAAATAGAATTCGCATATATTCATTTGTCCACTGAATTCTTTAGAATCTTCTTTAAAACGTATTTAGTCCGTTTGCCTTGTTGAATAGGAGCATCTCCACGTAGATTGCATTGTGGGAGTGGCCTTTCCAGGGAAAGACGCCATGACAGACGCGTGGCACTCGCCATGCTTCAGCTGCCACGAAACAGCGACCGCTGTGGCGCTGCCAATTCCGGCTACCTGCCATGTTATACAAGTGGTGCTGTGGCTGTTGCTAGTGTAGCCGTGGAACATTACGCTTCCCTATTCCTCTGCATAAGAGACATGATCACAATGTGTGGACTTGGGTGCTTAGCTAGCTAGACTCTGTAAAGGCAAACCTAACTTTTCTTCACGTTTACATTTTTTAATTCCAATTATTTTGGATTTGATTAAATGTTAATAAATGGTAAGGCTATGAACCTTGTGTATTAGAAAAGAGTTTGTGTACAAGAGCCGTTTCAGGGTTGTCGCAG
>JABASC010003261.1:0-14704 GCA_019776185.1 Plutomurus gul
AAAATTCGAAAAATGAAATGAAAATTTGGAAAATGAAATGAAATGAAATGAAAGTATCGCAAAATGAAATGAAATGAAAAAAATGAAATGAAATGAAATGGTCCGATCACTAGTAATTTCCTATGTCGCTTTTGTATACTGATAAATAAAGTCTGGTACTTACTTTAAATTATTTAGAACGATCTAATCTCTCCAATGCTCTCCCCAATTACCTATTATTAAAAGTTGTATTCCCTTTATCCAAAATAGCATACAATTTTCTAAACAGCTTTCATTCATAAGACGAATACATTTTTTTAAATTCTGAGCTTTTTTCTACCACTTACCGTTTTGTAATAATTATGATGGTTAATTAGGAAGATGTTACGTGTTGGGAATAACAAGTAGTTCAAAATGCAAACCAATGCATATGAATAGATAAATGTTACTGTATTGACTGAAGGTTGGACCTTCGGTTGTTTGTCTTGACGGTTGAATGGTCGAGCAGATGAGCTTCACAAGTGAAAATAGTTAATTCTAACAGGCGAGTATCCAAAAAATTTTGGTGGTGGCTTGAGGGCCACCGTATCCTCTCCACGTTAATTTAGCCACACCTAGTACCAATCCCTATCTTTCATATGTTAATTGTTTTTATCCGGGGGCGACGGGCCAAAAGGCTGGATTCGCCACTGGATTCTAAGGCATTTTGGTGAAAGAGTCCACACAGACTCACCTATTAAGCCTGAAATTTTCATTTTTAATTTGTATAACAGCAATTGCGTCAATATGAGATTGTAGTATGAATTTTTTGTAAGAGTGTGTTTCAGAGTTTACTCCATAGACTAGTAAAACTATTTATGCAAAACTCAGATTCAATGACACCTTCCAATCAGCCTATAACTCCTAAGTACTTACTAATGGCTTACGTAGCTCAGGTTTCAACACAAGTCTCTAAATCTCAATCTTCTCGCAGGACCACCTAGTTTTACGGACTAGGAACCAACTCAGTGCTTTACAAATCGGTAAAATGAAAAGCCAAAACTTTATTTACACCCAATCAGTCGGATTCACAGCAAACACACAAAATTTTTTTTCCAAAATATTTAAACACAGAGAGTTTTGCGTCATACGGCTCGAAGTCTGCTGCAACAATGACTCTCTCAACATCATTACACTAGCTTAATGTCGCTTCCAATTATTATCTGCATGTCTATTACTGAATACACATTCAGAATACACGATACATACCTCCTACATTACAACAAGTTCATACACATTACTGTACAATAACCAAAGTTTATTTAAAAGAAACTCAAGTAAACACTGGATTAATATACCACATCAAATTTTATCATTTCTAAACAAGGAATCTCAAATCAACTTTCAACTTATATACAAAAATTCAAATACAAATTTAACACTACAAATTAAACTATTCTAAACTGAATCTTACACCTAAGAGATTTGAATACACCAATCTGAGGAGCAATCGTCAATCCAATCTAGCATTACTTTAACAAAGCCACTCCGCAGATTGATCAGATTGCGATTGAATCTTAAATAAAACCCTCAACTACAAATCTAGAACAGCTTGACTGTTCAGCTACCCTGCAGATTGGATTGAAGATTTCGATTGCATTCTCAAATCAAATCTCCTCTACTCTGGCTGTGCAGATTGACCAGATTGCGAATGGATATGGAATAGAATCCCAACCTACATGTTAAATCTAAAACAGCCCGTACTGATCCACCCTGTCAACTGAATTGAAGAGATTTCGATTGAATCGCAATCCCAATCCCAATCTGCAGTTTCAATCTAATCGGCAAACTCTCGAGACTTCCCTGGCCTTCGTGCCTTTAATCTCTTGGCAAGACAATCCTTGCGCTCGCACCGAGCAGGGGTCTGAGGCTCGAACAGTGTGCATTAGTAGTAAATATTGTGTGCACACATGCGTTGAGAAAGAAACAGGAGAAATCTCTACTTCATCTTATTTCTTCTATCTTCATCCTCAGCATTGTCAGCAGAGGAATAATCGAAGAGAGTACAGCGATTCATTCCAATCGAAAATAAAACCACTTTATTTCCGATTTTCATACAATGTATGTATGTACAAATATAAAAACAGCACACAGGCTTCACATCAAAAGTTAGTGATTCAGAAATGCTCTCTATAAGTTAAACTGGTGATTGATGATCAGTCAGCAGCCCGTTTACACCAAGCTCAACAATTTAATCTGACGAAATGGAAAACAAGAAAGATGTGTGTAGGTGCATCGTAAGCTTTTCTTACCACCAAATCTCTAAAATCCTCGATCGGTATTGGTTGGATTATATATATACAATATTGTAGATTTTTTTAAACAATATAAAAGCTTCACTGATTGCATCTAAACAAATGCTTCAGTTCTGAAAACCGGGCTGGGGTCACATCTTTCAAGTTAAATGTTCCAAACGGAAATTTCTTCACGGAATCAGCAAATTCTCCTTCTGAAAGTGATTTGATGCCAGCAGCAGTCACCTTCAAATATAAATTAGAACAATGCAAGTAAGGAAACAATATTTTTGTCGGGAAAACATACATATATACATACGTTCATTTATTGCAACGCTCTCTGCTTACACTTTTCAGTGGTGAATCACTTAGCAAATGAAACTGTTGCAGTTTCATGTGTCTAAACACAAAGTGAAAGCATCTGTCAGTGACTTTGGGCATTGTATCCAATTTCAGGGTCAGCTTCTTCAATCCTAATTATAATAGATTAACTAAATTCATGTACGGAGCTATATGGCATACATACAAATGATTAATTTGTGATTAATAAATCTGAGACTCCGACTCGTGAGATTTTTCTAATACTCCCAAAGATGTTAATATACGATACCGTGATTTCAGTGCTACGTGACTGACTCCATAATAATTTTACATCATCACCTTTACTCTAATAATCAATTTTGTGTTAATCGTTAATTTCAACCCAAATTTTACTGCAATACCAATCGGATTGTCTTCAGTGTCTTTAGGCAACCATAGATGTATGACTGAAATCAGTGAAGTCGTTATTTGTTTGAATAAACGATGTTATATATATTTATATACCGGTTAATAGGAGAAAGACAGGTGTATCCCGTTTTGTTCCAATGAATCCAACGTTTCCAAGAATCTGGCAGTCTTCTATCCACAGCTCCTCCAATTGTCCAAGTTTCTTCCACAATAGAAGAAAAGTGCAGTTTTTAGCATTCCAACCGACTATTTTTAATTTCTTCAAATTCGGAAACTGGTTAACAATGTTAAACGACTGAAGGCAATCAGCATCTGTTAAGTAGCCCGAAGCCCCACCACCACCATTCCTGCCATTAATAGCTGCTAAAGGTGGTCGTTTAATAAAATCAACGCTTAACTCTTCAACAGAATCTCCAGAAATTTCTGTAAAAAGAAAATCTACTACGTGTATCACTTCATCCCTTTCCTGAGCCAAACGGGTGTCCCTGTCGAAGTTTATTTCAATTGTTTTCAGATTAGGCCACTGTGGTTGGTATTCATATGTTTGATCCACTTCTGACTCCCGCATTGAATTTATCGCCAGCTTTTCCAAATTTGTTAGGCTCAGCTTTTGAACGACATCATTTAAGTTTACCAAAGAGTACATGGTTTTGTCAAAAAAATCTAGAACTTCATCAGGCAGTTCAGGGAAGATCAGTGAGACAGTTGCTAGTAGATAGGAATCCACATTAATCAATATGATATTTCGACGAGTACACAATTCTGTGATGTGTAAAAAGCTCCAACTCCAAACCATTTCATAATTGGGATCAAAAATAAAGTTCGCCATGTCGATGCATCTGACTGGCACTGCATCCGGTTCATTTTCTCGACTGATAACAATATCCAATATGTGACAAAGGAATGGAAGGAATGTACCATTGGGTTCTTCCACAACTTCTATCCCTCCAACCTCCAATGGTCTCTTTAAGACTTCCAATTTGGGACAAAAACGGAAGAAATGCCAATAAAACACTGAGGCCTTTCCTGGGAGACTTGATATGCGATTTAATTTCAGTACTTTTAGATTTTTGAAAGTCTTTGGGAAGGTTGGGCTCAGTGACTCTAGTGGACTATCAGAACTAATTAAATCTATTTCCAACTCCTCCAAGTTGGTCAGAGAGTCGTAAAATCGAGTTTCTTCAGCCGAAAGGCAGCCATTGAAATATCCAACCTTTAGCTTCCGGATTCGTCGAGCACCGTAAGCTTCCAAGAAATCCCAGATATATCTGTTCCTATAAATATCCAATGAGCGATTGTCGATCCAAAAATCTGAAATTTTTAAGCCAGTGGCTAGGAAAGAATCGAATGTTTTCCAGCTTTCGTCTTCGAATTTTATCTGGTAATTTTCCCATACTTTTACCGAACAGAGGCTAACCCAAGAATTTGTCTTCTTGCACACTTGACGAAGATTGAACAGATTCTGTTTGTCGTTGTTCAAGTAGCTTAAAATATGTTCACAAGCCTAAGCAAAAACAATACGAATAAAAATGAAAAGGTTATACAATAATAATACAGCAAACATAATGTACTTAATATCAAGCCTTAAAATATATTTTTTGGACTTCATTTGTCATTAAAATATTCAATATTAGTTTGTCATACTAATTCCGGAAGAAGCAATATCGGAGCAGTAACATCGGAACCGGAAGTTGCCATGCTTAAATTGGTTGGTATGTGCTGTGGGGTCACACTCATAGTAACTAGCAATACAAACGAAGAAGAAGAAAGGCAAAATATAAGATTCTCTTTTTTGAGTCAATGCGACAACAAATTAACTGTCGGATTATTTTCAGTACTTTTTAAATGGAGTCTCTGTTGAATGGCACAAAAACCAACCGTTAAGATTTACCACTTTATCCTCAGAATGTTGTACAAATACATTTAAGCAGGGAACAATTAAATTTAAGGTGTGGTTTTGATTGACGAGTGACCGCCGTGTGCCAAGTTGGCTTGTTACTCTTTACCCCTAATTCCATTCACAAAGTCAGTCAATCGTAATCTACGACATGAGACTTGAGACTACCATTTGTTTGCATTTGCATATTACATTCGTGTTATCGTAGGATCTAAATAAATACTACCGAGTCGGACAAGCGAACTTTTTGTGCGTAAAATGACAGCATACATTGGACTCCTAAATGGAAATTTTATCGNCATGGCAGAATTTACACACACAGAATGCCATACCAGCAGAAGCGCCAATTTTAAAAAGCCAGTAGAACAATTTTGCAAATTGGAGATGTATAAGATAGTGTTTATTAGGTGATTCGCCGGCCGAGAGTTCACCTCACTTCACATACACAGAAAATTCAGTTTGCTATAATAAATAGAACCGGAAAAAAGACAGGAAGTTGAATAAGGAAAGTTAAACTTTCTTTTTTCATGGGCTCATCTCTAAGGCCCGGTAGCGTGCCGTCACTTTTCTATTTGCCAAATTGCATACGCTACGTGCATTTCAATGCGCATCGTTTGCTTTTACACTCACTCTCTTCTATGTATATGTTATTATTATTATAGTGACAGCGCCCATGCACCGCCGGCCCATCTACGGGAACTCTGTACACATTTTGTACACATTTTGGGTCGTTCTGCTGTTGCTACCTCTCTGTTACCATTCTGCCTCTTTTTTACACGCTTCGATGCAGCAACTTTTTCCTCTCCCCTTCTATTGCCATATTACCGTTTAAACACTGACGTTATGTGTCATTATTATAAAACTATTTTGCCTTTTGATGTTGCATGTGGTACATACTTACACTACAGGTCGTTCTTCAAACACTTTTTGTACTTGCTGTAAAAGTGGGTTTATCTGTATAATATTTCATGTGAGAATGTTATGACTATCAATGATGCTAGTTAAACGAACAAAAAATAAAAATTGGGTTAATGCTCATAATTTTCTTTTATACTATATTTCCTTATAAATCAAAGTATATTGGCCACAAAAATCTGGTCATTACAGTTGCAGCGACTTCAAGAGCAGAAGCATTTTATGCACGGCCGATTGGTTAACTATATAAATACTTCTACGCTAGTAGAATGTGTGTTCTTTGTTGCTGAGATACAATATGACAAGCTGTGACTTATGGCGGTAAGGTCAGAGAGATCGTGTCACCGTTGCTTGTCTGCTAGCCAGAAATACTATTGTAGTGGTTCACAAATCACAAGAGGACTTGACGTGTGGAACACAATGCTATCCTTGATATGAATAAATGAGACTGGGCAGAGACCTGCACAATCCATAAAAGTTTGTGTGTGAATGTACATATGCAAACAGCGGTGCATTCGTGGAATATCCCAGGGAAATCGAACTGGGCCCCTTTCACACAATACCTTTACACAATGACATAAGATATTTGTACATCTGAAAACGCCTGAAAATTCTGAGTGTAACAGTAAACGAATTATTCAGCAACGAGTAGTTTTTTAATAAAAGATGTTTTCAGGGATGGCGACCCTGAAACATCCATTGCTGGGTTTATGGGTCGCTGCATTTCATGTTTTTTATAGAAAAGCCCGACCCATTGTGGTTTTCAGATGTTCACAGATTACCTTATAGTAATTAACGTTTAACTAAATCAAATATTTGAATGAAATTTGAAATTTGAAAAATGCAGCCAAAATTCATTTAAAAAGCGGCCCACTTATTTGGTAGTAAATACAGTGCCATATAGTTTGTATTGATACCATTGAAAGAATATTGTCTTTCACACATTGACAAAGCTATATTATTTCGAAATTTGGGCACCCACGTTTTCAAATGTGTCCTTGAAGTGCACAAAATTCAAGTCATGTTCTGTCCAATCTCAGGTCCTACAGCTTTATCCAAGTGCAGGGACGCAATTTTACTTTGTTGGGGGACTTTACGCATTGCAGATATGTGTGCACTGAAATTGAATGTTCTCATTCAGTTGAATCAATCTACTGTCTCAGTCTCTCTTCCCTCCATTTTTCCTTTGGCTGCTTAAAACAGCGCATGAAAGGGTGCATACATATGTATGCATACATAATCATTCCATGCAGAATTTAAATAACCCACGGAGACTGACTCCGTTTCATATTCCATTTAGTTTTCTGCGAATTGAAAAGAAATCACTTTTTAGATTAATATTGTACATAATGTCTCCATGGAGGGTCTCCGTTTGTTTACTTAAACATTCGTTGACTAAAAAGTCTGTCGTCTGCTTCCCCTAATGGAAAGTCTAATTTGCTTTCACTACAAACCTGACTATGCTGAATCATTGTTTGTAACACACAACAACATGGAACCTTTTACGTGATTAAAGCGGATGCTTTTTAGCGTGGGTTTAATTAAACGTAACGAAAAATAGTGGAATTAAATCTGTAATTAAACTAACAGAACATGAATTTCTGCAATTAAAACATACAAACCCCAGTTTCAAATAATACGATGAAACCCAACGAGGATGGGTAGCAGTTTAGTCAAAACCGAAACCATTCACGTTGTTTTTAACTTTAAGCCCTTCATTAAAGCTCTAAAAACATGCTTAATAGGAGCGAGCAGGAGAATTTCATAGCAGGAACAGATTTTCTCTCTCGTAAACATACTCTACATTTTATTACCGCATTATTCTACAGCGACACTAATAAGTACGGCATTTCCGAGTTTCCAAATGAGACTATGTATGTACATACTTATTCCCCTTAAAAAGCAAAAGTCATTCACTCTGGCTAAATTCCTGGAAATTAAAGGAGGATCAATTTTTTTCCGTCTGTTAGCACGCACTTAAGCACTCTGACGGTTGCTGCCCATTAGTACACAAACAGTAAATTAAATATGGTATATGTATACACAGTGCACTTAAATTATATTATGTAAACATGTTTCTTCAAATTTAATTTCCTACAAACGAGAAAACAGGAATCCCACACAACAGATTTCTGTGAAATGTTTTGTATGATTCTTTTCACAATCTACAAATTGTGATCTCATATGCAAGAAATTCATTAAAGCAAACATAATTTAATTATAATTTTGTTTCTGATGAGTACTTTCTGCTGCTGCCATCTGAAAAAACCATTTGCAAAAATAAATACCTACGTTTTTATGCAATAAATAGAAACGAATTTGAAAAATAATTGAAAATAATGCAGCATCCACATGGTGTGCCCATTTAACAAGCAGATTAAAATCAAATATCCTTCATAATCAAACACTCGCGTTCACTAAAGCCACAATCCTTCATATTAAAATTTGTTACCCATAGTCGGCCATTCCCAGAGTATTCCTTTGTATATACTGTGTGTGTAGTGCAATCAAACCTGTTCAATGTGATATGAGATAAAGGGGACAGAATCGTAAATGATGAAATGTGTAACAAATGATAAATGCACGTACGGTTGAGCTTGTGCTCTTGTCGTAATGAAATATTGTGTAATATTATGAGTTGTTGAGTTCCTTTGTGTAGCACACTAATAATCATAATTTACAGGATTTCTTATGTGGAAGAAACTAGTTTCTTCCACACACACGGGAGAAACGGGAGAAATGTGGGTTAGTCAAATATCTTTTATTTATTTATTTCCTATCCTCAAGCCGACTGCAATCGAATCTCGTTGTATTGTCCAATTAACTCTCTGCTAAATTATCCAAAATTATATTCTTAAGAACTCTAAATACATTTGGGTGAATTCTTCATAGTGGTTGCACAATTGAAAATTTGGCGAATATCGTAAAAGGTAGTTTCTCCTATTCTCCCCACCCATTTCTCCTTCTCACAAGCCCTGGTAATTCGAGCAATAGAGTGTAAATGGCACATTTATTTGATATCTGGTGTTGTGTGAGTGCTCCGTCTCCTCAACTCGGCAAGAGAACAGAGATTTCAGGGAAGCCTTTGTCTGTTGAAGGACTTTCTTCCTCTCTCTGGCAAAGACTTCACATTCGATTCATACACTCACATTATTACAATTGTGCGTTACGGGACGAGATGAGCCTGACAATTGCAAAGAAAGGGTAGCCATGCGAAAGATTTCCCTTACATTGTGTCTATCTCCAATAATAATAATATGTTGATGTGACAATGACGTAGCCCAGGAAGTTTTGTAACCGCTAGAGTGCACAGAACTAATTGGCTTCCTGCCACTGTCACAGAAATTAAATTCAAATAGGAAATTCACAGACTGTAACTGCTAATTGTACCAATCTTATTATTACATATGTATGCCTTTGTGTGTAATAAATGCAGCTATCTTACAATTGGATATCTCATCATGTAATGAATTTCATTTTCATGAATACCCACAAATAAACAAAATGGCGTGACCTGCAAGGTGAGTAAGGGGCGGTGCTCAGGGGCTCTTGCACCAAAGAAAAAGAAAAATAATTTTCAAACTTTCACACACGAAAAACTAGTAACTCCACGGTGGTCGCGGGGAACACATCGTGTGCACACGTTTTCTGTGTCATCCAACTACTTTGTTATTTAAGGACAAATATTTACGGTCTAATATTTTAACGGTAACATTGTCGAGGAGCTACTGCTAAGCTCATTGGTTGAACTGGGGGCACGTGCCTTTCCTTGGATGGAACGGTCAGTGCGACGAAAGGGCCCCAAATGTTAGTGTACCTCTGCTGCTATCTTCATAGTTAAGTAAACTTACACGTGCTTTATGTGTACATACAATGGGGATTTAACACGATGCCATCTGTTTGTATTTGTTCAGGGGGCCGAACGGCAAATCTTCATCTAATTATCACAAGTTGAGAGATTTCTGTCGCCACCGCATCACCTTTAATCACTGGTCTCACGGAGGAAGGACACGCTCCACACACCAACAACAACTCACGCCACTCACCCACTGCGCTGTGCTTCACGGGAGAAAGCACGAGAGGGAAAGTAGGTAAAAGAAAGTACACGATCGAGCCAGTGACTTAATCTTTTGCGGAACTTTCATGCCAACTGTAGCAAATACTCCGATCGTGTCCTGTGCATGACACTGAAAGCGACAGAGAGACAGAGAAGGCGTGCTTGGCTTTCCGATAAGGATTTTTGGCGGTTGCTACTGTGGTGGTTGTAGAAGAAGTGGAGTGACCGTTCCAGATTGAATACATAGATTGTATATAAAAGTAAAAGAGAGAATAATAAGATGGGCGACTACGAGAGAATTCGATTAGTGACGCTGGGGGGACCGCGTGTTGGCAAGAGTGCAATTGTCAAGAGATTCCTGTTCAACACTTTCATGGAGAAATACAAGCCGACGGTGGAGGATTTATACAACAAAGAGTACGATTTCGGCCACATCACTTTGAAATTGGACATTTTGGACACGGCCGGTGATTTACAATTCCCAGCCATGCGAAGACTGTCCATTGCCACTGCTCACGCTTTCCTGCTCGTCTACTCGATTGACAGCGTGGCCAGCTTTGACGTGGTCAAGGTAAAATATGTTTACGCTTTGAAATAAATACCCAAAACCCAATTTATAAGTTTTTATAGTTTAAATAAAATATTAGTCTTGTAAACTAAAGATTGAAAATTTATAAAAACTTCAAAAAGGGATGCTTCCAGGAGATTCAGGAACAACGAGCCGACTTCGAGGATATACCCATTGTTATTGCTGGCAATAAGATTGACGTGGGCATCGTGCAGATCGAAGTCGAGTTTGACGACGTGTCTGAGTGGATCACGAATAATTTGCCAACATTAAGGTATCCCTTATTTCTATAATACATGGAATACCTATATTATTCTGAATTCCTCGGAGGCTTTTCATCTAGGCTGACGCCTTTAGAATATAAAAAGTCAGGACATGTAGTGTGAACCATAGGTACTACACTAGAGGCAAAAAATATATTGGCTGCATAAAAATTTGTGAATTTTTATTTTTATTTACGATTCACCAACAATTATGGAGTTATTCTACGACTTGACATCAATTAAGGAGGATTCATTGATGACGAAATCACGAAATTCCCCCCTCACCCACTGTTGACATATTGTTCAAACGTTTATGGAGATCTTATATTTTATTGCACACATTATTCACCATAATATTTGAATCAAAGCCAGACTCCCTATTTCAGGTGACGTAATTAATGTACAGAACCCTTTTTGTACACAAAGTACACACCATTATAATTCTGTAAAAGTACACCCTAGTATAAATGCAATAAAACAACTTCCGTCACTTGTATTGTAACATATCCATGTTCGGAAATATTCTTCGATACCCAACTCACGCCCATGAACGTGGCTTATGCATGTATGTATGTTTATATACAGACATATACTGTATGAAGAAAATTTGCAAACTTTTTAAAATAAAAAAAACAACAGATATTTTCTTTTTAAATCAATTTTCAGTTGAAACTGCTGAAACGTCTATTATTATTATTATTATCGACGTTTAATATTTTGGCGCACCTGCTAATGCATGGGACGGGAGAAATGTATATCTGCCCTTAGTAACTTAAAATGTGGCCTCTGCAATACTGCAATATAAGGAGAAAGACTACATCGTACCTATATATAGAAATAGCGAAAGCGAAACAGCAAAGTGAAATCGATAGTATGTACTAACAACATGGTACTAGAATTAACTATTGATGTGCTCGTAAAGCACTTCCTGTGGAAATTGAGAACATTTACATTTGTGTTGTGTCTGCAACAGCAACCAAGTTTAACAGCCACTCCCTTGCGCACTTATGAAAGTTCGTCATTCCTACGACAGCGAAGGTGAAATGGAAAAGCATTTGAATCTTTATTAAATTCATTCAATAGAAGAACTTAATACTTTTTTCAACAACTTATAAAACGGTATACATATAAGAGTGTTTAGTACGAACTTTCTCTTCCCCACCTTCAAGAAAGCAAGTTCACATTTATTGGATGAAGGAAATTGGTATATTGAATAGAGAGTACAGGGTGCTCGGTATGTATTTATGAGGGGTCCTTATACCTCCACAGAAATCTGTCACAAAAGTCACATATACGTATCATCTCAATACGACAACTGGGAAATTATTAGTAATCCGTAAGATAATATATTTATACGGACCGAATTGGAGTCAAACTTATAGAATGAAGGCGCTTGCGACATAACAACTTCTTCGTGACAAGAATTTGATTTTTTCGACTTTTTTTATAATATCCGACTCAGTGATCGTATTGAGATGGTGCTAGCTCAGAAGAATCGCAATGTGGCTATGCGACAGATTTCTTTGGACCTCTGATAAATACATAGTGACCGCCCTGTATATAAATCGTCCCGTATAAATTTTGTAAATACAGATTATAGTAAAAGTATGAATGCATTTTATGTAAGTTTATTGCGAGCATTTTACCAATAGAAAGCTTTCAAGAAAACTTTCTTTTAATATCTCAAAGAAAGCAAGACAAGGCCAAAGGGGGAATTGTTTTTTTACACAGTAGATTTTTTTCTGTGAGATATTTGCTATTTACACTTGACTTGATTGTTTGAGACAGTTTCTGTGTGCGTCCTCCGTAAGTATATAATGGATATTGGCATGTGTGCATCAACCTGGAGAATTATATACCTAGTAGTGATGAATGCTTCCCTTTCCATCGTGACTCTTTCCAATAGATTTTCTAAAGTGCTGCTGCGATTGTATACAGTAAATCTTGTTACAATAGGTAAACATATTGGTGAACACTTTGGAAGTGAGCACAGATATTGTATGCATCCAGCGTACTGTAGAGCGTAGAGAGAGCAGCAGCAGCACAAGGATTCCACTGTATTTTTAAACTTCAAAGGTGATTTTGCTGTAGTGCACATCGTAATGCTGTGAACAACCGACAATTAAATAGGTATCGAAAACTTTGCAATCTCGTGGAATATTGGCGGAACTGGAAGGTGGAGCAAAACAGCCCCGTTTTAACCAGTGGCGGATTCAGAGGCACGTCTACTCTATCAAAAATCCCCTGGGGTAGATACTCCAGTCAGTTTCTCCACTGCAAGATGCTTTGGAAATCATCTAAAAATTTTGCTAAATATTTTTTTAAAGTGTGTCTTTTATGGCGGAGAGTATGTATTTTGACGGGTAGCCCGTGAAGTGGTGGGCCCGAATTCAGTGAGCCGCCACTGGCCTAAAACCTCTGGAGTTTCCCCCTGTAGTATTGGTTAGCATTATTTATTCAAATCAGTCTTCGTCACGTCACCACGGATTGCCACTGCAATTTGTTCCGTCGCTGAGGCTCTCTCTGACTGAGAATATAAATTGATGGATTAAAACGAAATCAAATTAAACTTCAGCTTTAAAGCGAATTCATTCAGCAACACGGTATGTATTTCAAATAGTATACATACGAAGTCTGATAGTGACCCGTCTTCAACAATGAAAGTTCTCTCTTCTGCAAACAAGACTTTTTACAACGAAATGTACAACTTCAATTAAAATAAATTCCAAAGAGAGTTCATTTAATAAAGTCGACGATCACACGGAAACCAATGATGTTTTCGTTTCGTTCTCAACTATTTAATGGACAAATTTTAGATTCGCAAGCGGGAGAATCTCATTCAGGAAAATTGGAATTTCAACAATTCCCACATTCGTTTAATTTGAACAATTAATTGAATTCAAATTAACTAAGATATTTTCCGATTTCCACACTATTTCCCAAATGGATTGAAAATTTTAAACCCTGCCGATATATTTCTGCTTACGTTTTACCGATGCGCACACCTCGAATTCTTTTGAGACACGGCTTTTGTGCTTTTCAATAATAAATGTATTTAAAGAATTTTTTTAATTTGTTTTCACAGAGGGAAGATTATGGAATGCTCAGCGAAGGAGGACAAGAATGTTCGTGAGTTATTTCGTACATTTTTGCAACTATCAAAGATTCCAATTGAGGAGGAAAACGATGGGGGCTGCTTGAAGCGCCGCTCGAGTGCTCACGCCGGGTCCAAGTCCACCAAAACTCGCTCATCGTCTTCGTCGAAGACACCGCCCGTTCAACCGTCGTCTCCCTCATTCACCTGCAGCTCTTTCAGTGGAACGGGATATCCTACGGGAAGTGGGGGCGGTGGCAGTGGTCGTAGTTCCGGTTACAACACTCCGACAAAAGGTCCGGCCAGTCCTTCGACTCTGTCCCAGAATAATTTCTTGACGACGGACGAACATGTTTTCAGTCGGAACAAACCGAGGAGTCGTAGTTTAATACGACGTTGCAGCAAGAAGGTCAAGAAACAAGTTCAAGACGCTTCTGGCACCGGCGACTGTCAAATTTCATAGTCTTCTGTTGTCCACTACAAAAATTGTCTTTAGCGACAACAAGTGATCTTGCTTCATCTCAATTAAGATACTAATTAATTTACATATTAATAAAGTGTCGATAACCTACGACGCTACTCACACACATACACATCTTAAAAAATATCACTAACTACTTATCTGTACTAAACTAACATAATAAGATCACAAGGAAACATTCCAAATATTCGCTTCAGGTAGCTCTGTAGATAAATATCGTAGATTGTACGTGCATAATACACTCACGTATTAATGTACAGACTAATACAGATAAGCCATCATCTTATTTATACATCTGTATATGGTCTAATATTGTTTGTAATAATGTTGAATGCTCAAATGGTCTTTTTAGCCCCGGGATACTATTAATCAATTAAAATTAACACTTATGAGCTTGAATACAATAGGATAGCGAGAAAAAAAAAGTGGTTTGAATTTTTCACTTTTT
>JABASC010003262.1:0-14701 GCA_019776185.1 Plutomurus gul
AACACAGTGAAGAGCTTCTTGGAACCACTCAGTCATATCTGCACAAGCTTATTAAATACATTGTACTACGTTGTAGTAGTTTAGATAAGTGCCCTGTTCTGTGCCTGTATTCTGTTGTATCTGCACAGCATTGAGCAATGAGCATAGAAAACAGAATCTGTGGTCGATGGTGATAGTGTGAGCCTCCACTCCTCACCACCACCACTACAATACTACACACCAACTAAGCATACAATAATTGTGACTCGACTGCTGTCTACCACTTACAATACAATCTACGAGAACGGGAATTGGCTATCCTTTCCTTCTCCTTCAGAAACCCACACAATCTCCCATATTTCCTAACATAGACAAGGCAAGGCTGTTCGATTCCATTGTACATGCAAAGTAAGACAGACATTGCAACCCAAGTGACCTGCTTGCTTGATCCTTTTGTCCCAGATCAAATCAACCGCTCCCTCCTTCCCTGACACAAGAAGAAAGTTAAGAAAGAGAATCTGCTACGCAACCCAACAGCCAGCAGACACTCACAACGAATAAAATAGCAAAGGCCACGCAAATCTGTTTACAAATATCGTAACTCAGTCTTGTGTCGACATAAATTTATTGTTCTTACAAGTTAAAAACGTTCGATCAGAAAACAGAACATCCTTTCTGTATTATTTGTTTTACAACAAGAAACGTACTTGCTCTCTCACTCGTTACTTACAGCAAATTCAAGGAAACGATCCGTACACGTTACTCTTGAAGATGTCATACTGAGTGGTGGTAGTGCTACAGCACAATGTTATGAGCGTGTGGCAGCGCAGGTCATCATGACCACATTACGAATGCATTGCACCCACAAAACAAGACAACCCCAACAACAGGGAAACCAACTCCAACAATATGCACACAAGTAGTACATGCTATACTATACGATATAAATCCCTTGTGATTCAGCTGTGAAAACAAGAGCTATGCATAAAATATGGCAACTCGAATCTAGTAATGCAGCGTGTGCACAATACAAGTACATACACGTACATTCCTACATAATAATCAAATTGCAGTCATACAATCTGCACTAACGTCAGTTCCTTGTGATAACATAGAATTCTTTGATATAAAGGATATTTTACAGCATCAAGGAGCCCATTGTCGTTCAAGACAACTCTCTCCTGCACTACGACCTCCCTTTTGTGCATTGTATGGCAGTGGCGAAGGGGAAAGGCGAATTCATGCCAAACAGACGATATTTGCCAATAATTGTGGCGAAATATTAAATACTTGCACAAATGTGAGCTGTCACGAACTCAAGTAGTCCTTATTAATAACTCAGACATGACAGGTCTAAAGAATAACCATCATGTACACGTAATGAGCGTAATCTCTCTCAGTCACTTCACTATTACTTTCTACATGCATAAATAAACTAATGCTAAGTTATTTAGACGATAGAAAAATTCGAAACAGCTGTGAGGTACTAGAAATATGTTACGAACAATCATGGGGGAACTTTTAATTAGTCTCTCACAACATTACAACAACTACTTGGGTTGGCGACAGTTTTGGCCTGTGTCGCTCTCACAGTGCACCTCATAACTTGTACTCGGCTGAATATCTAAGTTCATAATCTAATAAGCGAACTCTCGGGAGGTGAGGCGGGCACAGAACCAGAGAGAGAGAGCAAGAGAGAGTGAAAGACAATACCACTTAGCCACTACTATTACTGCAACACAGGCTAAATAAGCATACTTGAGACGGATACATAATTGGAGCTATAAAGTATCCTGTCTCAGTCTCTCTCTTCTCTCGGGCTGCTGGTCCTCTCCAAGAAACACAATACTCCTCGACCTGCTCGAAACATTTATCTAGCATTGTTAGTTTCCTATATAAATACATACAGTAAGCACGCAAATATAAACAAAGCTGCACACAAAGTACACACATCTTGTGACAAGACAGGAAAAAAATGTCACTTTGCATCCAACAAACACGGTTAACTAATATTATTACATTTCTCTCATTTTACATACAAAGTTCCATATCAAAGAGTTAAAGTAGTGGAAGAAGAAGGTAGAGAGATGGGAGACACTGTTAAGAGAACGATTATTTATGACGGAAAACAGGGAGGGCACGACAATTCTCAATGGTAAAAAGTGAAGGGAGCATACGGACATAGTTCCTTTGTCGATTCGATGGGGATATGCTAATAGAGAGCACTACCTATGTTATAGTGGGCTACGTCGTCACGTAAGTATTACTCCAATGAAATGCTAATGTTGCTTTTTAGTTCAATTGCATTCTCTCTCTCTCTCTCTCTCTGTCTCTCATCTGTTGTCTGTGTGTGTGGTTATCGTTTGAGAGCAGTGAGCAGAATTATGCCAGTACACACTACAAGTAATATGAGAATGTACACAGTGAGTGCACACAGTACATATAGAATGTAACTCTGTCGGCCAAAAAAGACTTGATTTGACTTTTTACTTGAGTTACATTAGGCAAACTGCTTCAGAGCAAGAAAAGAGGTAATAAAGGTAACGTTCACTCAAAAGCTCTACTCAACTTTCAACATTCAACTGGCAGTCAACTTGCTTTTTAGTCATATTAAAACAGAAACGACAAAATGTGTCCTATAAGTACCACGACTATTTACATAGGACAGTGGTTATTAGGGGAACTAATATTAAAACATGTAGACAGATACTGTAGGTAAGATAACTAACTAAAGTAACTGAACAATAAAGGATTTTTTTGACTTGACTCTGCTAGTGCTGTCTTTAGCTTTACTTTATTGCAAGTGGTAGAGTGCACAGAGGCACACATAGAGTCAAATCTGGTCGTTCATTTCATTTCATTCTATTCTCGAGTGTGGTGTGCCTTGCGATCCAAATTCACCGTGCACACAGCAAGTGGTAGTGCACAGAGGCACACATAGAGTCAAATCTGGTCGTTCATTTCATTTCATTCTATTCTCGAGTGTGGTGTGCCTTGCGATCCAAATTCACCGTGCACACACGTAACGTTCTAGCATAAAGTTCGTGTTCTTATATTATATTGTCCATCCATTCTCTCTTTTAGTATCAGATCAGTCAAATAGACAAGACAAGACAACCCGAGCAACTTTCTACGAAGGAAACGAGAACGAGAGTCACTCACTCACAATTCACTCACTTCTCCATTGCATTGCCTGGCTGGCTGGCTTCGTTCGTCTGGCTTGCTTTTGGCCTGGTTGGCTAAGCTCTGCCTTGCATTACAGAACTTGTAACATGTCTGCCGTGCCTTTCCTATCGGCACAGAAGAGCAGGACATACAACAGCACAGTACATACGCTGGCAAAGCCACGTACTGTACACTCCTATCGCTATTCTCTCCTCTATCTTTACCCACACACACACAGTACACACAGTACACACAGTCACTGCAACTCACAGAGTATTCAATTCAATTCTCCACGACTCACTCCTCCAAACCATGTTATAGCATTGCCTATGTGGTGCACATACATATATGTATGTAATCTGCTGGCTGAGCAATAGATTCTTCCCTATACATATATATATATATATTTACAATGCTTACGGTTGACTGCTACGTCTTTTTACTTGACTCTGTAATAAAGCTAATACCTACCCTATCCTTCTTTTCCTGTGTACTTGTATATGGCTCTATGTAAAAATGTAGTGCTGCTTGCCTGCTTGCATGTATATAAGCTTATAGGGGTAGAGTACACGAATAGCGCTTCCCATTGACACGATATATGTAGTAGTGTGTATACGGGAAACCTGCAGCCTTTTTCCACTGCTCGAGCAGGTTTTCCTCAACAATAAAAATTCTACCAAGTTTCCTTGACGCTCTAGCACTTGTATATATCCCTACGTGCACAATCTATTACTACAGTATGCTGTATAATGTAATGCAAGTACGAGATCAAGTAAACGCTTGCAGACAAGTCTTCTACTTCTTGCCTTGCTTTTCCTTCTATTATATTGCTTCGTGTAGTACAGGCATTGTGTGCATCCTCTCTCTCTCTCTCGTCGTCTTCTTCAGTTGGAATTACTTCGAAAGGACAGAATATACATACATAGGTATGCACTTTGGCAGAGCTCGCACTTACACAGAGAGTACGGGAACAGTGTGCCGAAGAGAAGATGAAGGCAACGACGAGAGGATTGAAGAGAGGAGATGGCAAAAGATCTTCCTCTCTCTCATCGTCTTCCTCCTTTACTTTACATTGCATCACAATCTGTGCAGCACACAGACACACAGCGAGCGTAACAACTGTAGCAAGTAGCTGAGTTGGCTTTATTTTACTTCGTTTGCCTCACAGCCATATAAATGCAATGTAATCCAAAGACACGTAATGCTCAAAAGTCTTCTTTCTTTCTTTTTATAATACTGGGTCGTTCTAAGGGTAACACACGATATCAACTAAGGAAGAAAGGTTAAGAGTCGAGAAGTGCCAGTCTTTCTTCATTCTCCAGTTCACGTTTGACTATCATTTGATCGGCCGAAGATGAGCACCAGACAATCTTACATCGATCTACGCATCAATTGCTGTTGAAAAGAGGAATTTGTGCGAAATCCTGCGATCGGATGCAATTCCTGGTTTGCTGTTGGGTAAATAATTGCTTTTCTTAAATCACACTTTTCAGCTAAAATCCCATCACAGTGGGATTAAATACTATGATTAAATGTGATGGGATTAATTAGTACCCCCTATCCCTTATAACGTGTAGATAATATTAATCACACCAAACGTATTTGATCACAGTAATTAATCCCACTGTGATAATCGCACCCAAAACCTCGATGTTCCCTCATATAGCACTTTATTTTTAGTACGCTTCGAATGTGTGTGTGGTTTTCTAGAGTGTCGTTCCATCCGACGATGCACCGTACGACCGGATATGGAGATTACAGGGAAGTACGGAGACAAAAGGTAGAACAGAGAGAAAGAGGAGAATAATGACTGAAAGAAGGGATACGACAGGAATAGTAATAATAAGTAGTTTGTGCGAGGCAAATTCAGAAAGGGAGCTTCTGCTCATTCCATTCTTTGGCCATTGTATTGCTGCGTATTGTATTGTTCGTGTTGTCGTATCTCTTCGTCTCATTTATTGTATTGAGAAATTTATTGTACATTATATTCGATTGAGTCGTGTAATCATTACATTTCCATCTTGCCAACGAAATCAATTCCATTTAACTGTTATACGTATTCCCTTTTTTTTCGTTGTGTGAGAGCGAGTGAGCATATTTTCTCCGATCGTTTCTCTCTCTCGGCCGCTCTTTCCAAATGCTCTAATGGAAAAGAAAAGGGAGCCAGAGACTATCGAAGACTACGAGAAGAAAAGAATCACGTCTGCATGCAATTTGACTCAACTTTGCATTTCATTTCATTCACATCCGTATATTCTTCCTTGGTACACAGGTTTGCATGTGTGTGCCGAGGAGCCAGACCAAAGCACAATCTTTCAAAGATTCCATGCTAAAAACAGTGTTTCGTGACCGAGTAGGTATATCTGGATACAGTACGAAGTAATGGAGTAAAGAAAAACTCACACAGCCACCGAACCAACCAAACCAACCATAGTTTTCCCTAAAATTCTATTCAATTCACCACCATTCTCTTCCGGGTTGCTTTTTCCCTCTATATCTTGTCCGATCTTCCCTTTTTGAAAGTGCAGCAGCACATTTCTTCAGCAGCAGTCAGAACAGAACAGCGGCTTCACTTTGCAAAGAACGGCGAAGAAAAGAAGAAGAAGAGGGAGAGGAAGAAATCTACGTGAAAGAGAATTCAACTCTTCTTCTTCTTCTTGGTGTGCTTCTCCCTCAATTCCACACACTATCTACTATTCACTGGGAATAGCATTCACGAGATCAACCTGACTCTCCTGCCGCCTTCATTCTACATTACGTAACGTACGAAACTAACGAAACGAAATCCAGTGGCTCCTCGCCTCCCTTTGCCGTATGTTGTGGGTCTCTCTCTCTCGATATTCTTACAGAGAAGCTTTTTCCTCCTCCATCTTCTCTTCCAAACTTTTTTCTCCTTATTTGTAAGAATACTACAACTACGTATGTATTTATGAAGCTCTGACGACTTCCTTCTTCATATGGTAAGGTGTATACACTCCCACCAATACAAACAGAGAAGCTACATCATTGCTAACTTTTCCTACCGATTCTACAATACTTTTATCCCATTACACAGGAAAATGTTGTGTGCAGCAGATAGTGAGTAGTGGATATTTGTAAGCAGAATGCTGATAAGTGGACTTGAAACGGCATATAGGATACCAAAATGCAGAGGATGCCTTGAATGGCTAAGTAGTAAAAGTATTCCCGTCTCTCTCACCGTACAAGCAGCGTAAGGACCGTGCCCAGCATTACCACTTTCTGTTCTCAATTCCATTCTATTACTACTTACTTACATTACGACTGCTGCGACAGTCACTTCTCTGACATTCAAACAATTTCCCGACGTGTACTGAGGATTCCATGCCACTATCTTCTACTCGTTTACTTTCCTCCAGAATAAACTCGACGGAGGAAGCGCTCTCTCCTTCCTTTTCCCAAAGTCTAGCTAGAATCACACAAGATATAGATGCAGTACCTATTTACGTGTAACATTTGTAACGCTAACACCTAGGAAGCAGGGGATATGCATGCATATACTAAGTAGAAGGAGAATCTTCAATCTTCTAACTTTTCCGGCCTTTTTTATGCAATTTACGTGGTGCGGGCTGCACGCAGAAAATCTCACTATCCCTTCTTCCATCAGCTCGTATATCGACTCTCTCGACGCTGCTGCCACGTACATTTCAAGATAGTAAACTTTGTACTTGAGAGAACTTTGTGGCTATGTGAGTGTATACGCTTATTATACGTGTGCTGTTAGGGTGAAGTAGTCGAATGCTTTCTCAATTAAAAGCCACAATGACGCTTCCCCAGTAGAATGTAAAGAAATATTACACAAGTTCTGGTATGTGGAGGTCGCATGGAAATGTTCTACAATATTGTGTCACAGTATTGTCACACATTTTTGCTGAATGGAGAGAAACGAGTACAGCTGTGAAATGTTGACATTGCATAAAACGATTTTTAACGATGGGCACACAGAGTTGTGCAATTAAGATACTTCACTTAGTTATCACATGTAATTCTCAGAGAGAACAAAATTGCGATTAATTAATGGTATTTTCAGAAAAGTCAATTAGAAGGGCGAGAATTATTTCTTTGTATAAATATGTGGTCTGTACTTGGAAACTAATTCGCATTTCCACTGCCAGGGAACTTGCTGCAAGCAAGGAGTTAAATATAGGGTGGTGGTGGTGGTGGTGAAATCATAATGTAGCAACTTGAATGCAAGTCCGTTATTGTTGGAGGGTAGACTTGATGTGTACATGCTGGAAGCACAAGTAATTCTTTTCCTTCCCGGAAAAATACCAATGTGTCACGACACATGATAAATCTGGAGATGAACCCAAAGTAAACTGAGAGTGGCACTGGGAAAGTGATATGATAAGCCGCATGACAAACATGCTCCTACAGCCAACTACATGCTATCTACTCTAGAGATGCATTCCTAATGTGCGACAGAAGGACTCTGAGCAGCCAGATTATAAAATCCATAGATAGGTAGACTCTGTGTCTTGTTCAGTGCTCACTCGTACGTCGTCTTACTTACCACCAGCATATTATCACGCGGTCTGAAGGCTAAAATGACGAACAAGGCTCTATCCCTACGTGTGTAACGTACAACGAACGTATGAGTTATGTTAACGATGTTGTTGTGTATAGGAATAGCGAGGAAAGCCGATCATATCGCAACACTCATCATCATATGGGAAATATACAGCACATATAATATTATGCAATGTAAGAATGGAATGACAAGACTTTATTATAGATTGCGATTGGTGATATGAATGGGAATGATATGTGCAGATGGACGATGACATAATGTGTACTATATTAATATGAAAAAGCACACACACACAGAAGAGGGGGAAGCATTGAATTGAAATGTGCTGAGTTCAGTCAGCCAGTAAGAGAGAGAGAGAGAGATTCTTTCGTCATCACACGCGATTCATTTGCTAATAGGTTAGCATTAAGCTTAAGGTGTGTTGTATAGTTTGTATTTACGTAAACAGCTACGCAGTACACGTTTTGTGTTCGACCTCGACCATGTGCAAGGTAATAACAGATTTACGCAGAGAACATAGAGATAAGACTTTTCCTCATTGTTAATTTGCATTTTTTGCTGGATTCTATGTGAGTCTACGAATCTCCGCCAGATAGACAAAAGATTATGTGAAAGGAAGCGAAAGGGTGGGATTTAAATTTATAAGGGAATCTTCTTCAGAGGAAAATCTCCATTTTCACACCAATTGCTTGGAGCAGATTTTGTAGTGGAGGGAGGGAAAAAAAGCGGATTAAATCTTTAAGATTGAAGTTGGCCGGGCCAGGAGAGATGTGGAATCAGACGGCCGACAAGACAGCAATGATTATGTAATGGGGTTGTAAAAGGGCGTCAAGTCACGCGATAACTACAATATTCCGATGTCTATGTATAAACATTTAGTTTTTCTGCAGATTTATTTAAGCATGATAAAGTAGTGTTGAAATCTGCTCGCATTTCTTCTTGTTGTTGCCTGAGATGATATTTTCTTGCTTTCTTGTTGATGAAACTCTACGCATTTATTTATGGAAATTAGAAACGCGGAATGGAGAGCACCTCTCTTCTAGAAGTTGTGTAGTGTGGGAAAGCGTGTGCGAAGATTATGCAGAGGAATGTGAAGAATAGCTTTATTTGGAATCACTGACGGATATTTGCACGTCTTCCCTGTACTAATTGCTTTACATGTTTTTCTTAGAAGAGAATTCTACTAAGTAAGGAAAAAAGATCTCTTTTTCTCAGTATTATACTTATAATTGCGTAGCGTATACGAGAAAGCTATTTTGACTTTTGGAATAGGTGGCTTGCAACGATTTTCAGTCTTTGTTCAAATGAAAGTTCGCCTAGCATTCCCAAAAGGCAAAGCGAGACGCTTGTGTGCACCTTCGGAGACTGCTAGTGCTAACTAAGCATTAAGCGTGCTGCAGCTCTATAGTAAGATTTGTAGTACAGAAAACGCACTTTCCGTACTTTACACCACTTTCTTCTTCTTCGGGCCAATTACGTTCCTCGACCCTTTCATAGAGTGTCAAGCACTTTACACTTTTTCACAGTACAGAACTTGAGTTGAATACGCTATATATAAAACTTTCTTCACCTTGGAAATGTTCTGCAATGTGGAAAGCATACAGTGTGAGAGAAAATTCTGAAGAAAAGTCATGTTCTCTCTCAATCTGAAACGAACTCGACAGCTAAGATTTCATTTTGCTATCTTTACGTTGTTAACGGTTAAAAGTGTTAACAAAATGGAAAACATTCCGTTATTCATCATTGAAACTTCAAATTCGTATTAATCCAAACTCGGAGCATAAATATCTGTAGAACTAAATAGTTAATGAAATTTGATGATGAATAAATTTCTTGAATGGCGTAGGAAATAGGTGGAAATTCTTCAAGGAGTTTTATCCGCAATAAAAACTCAAGGTGATTAATAACTTACTCTACACTGAAAAGTAGGCGGAAGTTCATGATGCAGAAAAGTTCAAACAAACGAACGAAGAACCGAATGACCCTGCACTGGAAACTATACACACTCGGATGAAAAGTGGATGCAAATTCTCAGAACTGGCAACATTAACTTACAAACAATATGACATTATTAGATTCTGGAAAGTTGACTCCACTTCCGCACTTTTACAACTTTATTATACACGTATTTAGTTATGCGCAGACTTCACTACCATTACACAAAGCTGATATCACATTAGATAGCATAAGAATACATGTGTTCAGGGTTTCTGGTGTGATTATCACACCGGGATTAATTACTGTGATCAAATATCTGATCACAGAACGCTTATGTGTGATTATTACGATCTACAAGTTATAATAGATAAGGAACTACTAATAAATCACATTTAATCCCACTGTGATGGGATTTTAGCTTTAAAAGTATGATTTACGAAACCCTGCACATGATATGAATTTGTAACACAGCCATGCACTACTTACAACAGCAGTAACCATTTTTAGAAGAATCTGCTCCACTCATCATTTTCAACTAACACACTCGTCACATCAAACTAAAAGTAAGCCATTATAAAAATCGTCCTAAATGCTCTCATTTGGTTGTCGAATGCTTTGTGCTCCGGAACAGACGCTCACGGTGCATCAAGCACACACATTCATCCTAAATCTTCTTTCTCTCTCACTCCAACTCTCTTCTCTCATTCTGGATGCCATTTTCTCAGCAAGTTGCCTTTGCACTTGTCCTGTCTTCTTCTCTCGGCGTGACTGCTAAGCCTAACCTCGCTTATTTTCTCCACTCGTTTTGGCAATCCGTCTTTACTCCCTTAACTACCAACCTCAAACACGTCAAGTTAAGAAGGAACGGGGCAAAAAGGCAAGCCTACTTTATACTAACATAGAGAATTCTTTGCACATACAAGTTTTAGTCTGATGGGATAGCATGTGGGCTGTACATATGTAAAAGTACACCAACACCACCATTCCACCACTACCAGTATATTCTTGTACACATTAATAAGCGCTATAGCCTCCATATCTTTATATACACGCAGCATGAACAACACGCTATTTCAGTAGGAATACGTAATTGACTTAAAAAGAGATACATATATATATATACGTGTAAGGATGCCTATAGACAGAGAGAAACTCACTCACTCACAATCAGTTGGCTGCTGCTGCTGCTGCTCTAGAAGTGAGCTAAACTCACCCGACGAGGGAAGACAAGACAGACGACCCCGACACTCTTTCCTCTCTCTCTCTCTCTCTCTCTTCTCTACTTCTACCACCATCCTATAAAACACGCTATGCTTGTGCTATACATATATAACCCATAGCTCATTTATCATCCTTCCAACGAAGCCAAGCCAAAAGAGAACAGCTCTCAGGATTCGCCAACCAACTCACAACCAACCCATCGCCGCTGGTGTGTGGGTGACTTGACTTGACTTCCACACACACACACACACACAGCACACACAGTTCTCGGCTACACCAAACAGACCAAGAGAGAGAGAGAACTCATCATTTCCCAGCTACACAAGAAAAACAATGGACCAGCGGCTATTAGGTCTCTGCTTTCTCGGAGGAAAGCGGCCGCCACGATTGAGATGACTACTAACATGATGACAGCATCACTTCACTATAATATCCCTTCAATACATATAACTATATATTCTATATATAAGTTTGTGAATCAATTTCTTTCATATATTACTGAATGGAAGGAATAAATTCAATAATTTTTTCTTCCCAGAACAAGCATTTGTGTATTTGTACAGAACGTAATGCTTGTATTATGGTATGGAGTTTCTATAAGGACAGAAAAGATTTTTGCTACTTCAATGTTTGGTTTCTTGTGAATGTAAACTGGAAAGCTCTTCGCCATTTCCCTTCAGATTACTTACGTGGCAGTTTATTTATTATAGAATGTAGTACATTGTATGTACCTACTGTATTGCTGATGGAATTATAAGGGAATGAGTTATAGAGTTTCCTGTCTCGTCAATTGTGTGCAGTCTCTCCACGTAGAAATAGTTGGGAGCACACAATCCGATAGTTTTCCTCCTTATCTAGTCAGCTTGAAGTCTGATTGAGTCCTCACATGCCAATGAAACATTATACTGACAAATTCATTTTGTTTTCTGTAAACAAAAGTGTCTAGTTTCCACTACTGGGGAAAGCGACTAAAAGAGACACAGTAAAGGTGACTCATCGTATATGCTGTGTGCTGTGCGCTTCCCACGACAAGGCAACAAAGGGTTAAGTAGATTATAACAATGAATACGGAAATAACGTAGATGTATAGAATATAGACTGCTGGTGGTGGAAGATAATGAATTAATCAGTTTCTCCAAGTGCCGTTTATATAGATAGGAGGGTTGGGCCTGAACACATAATGTAGGCTATCAGTAGATTCTAATACAAATTCAAGTCTTATGTTTTCCAGTTTAAGATACTTTCACGGACAGAGAGATAGAGAGATATTGGAGAGATAAGAGGATTCCTTGGCGCTGCTAATAAGCCATTTTCTTGGTTCTCTGCAGGAATTTTATGAGCAGATAAAAGCGAGTAATAAATCTGCGACTGTTTCCCTTGTTCCATCCATGGGGTTCGTTTAGCACTCACCACCACCACCACCACTCACTCGGAGCAACGAATCAAAAAGAGTCAGCAGAACAATGGTAATGAGAGAATTACGCTAAATGCCAACAATTACTTTTGAATGAGAGTCGGGTCTTGTGAATGCTCAGACCTCTCATTATAACTTTGTACTCTGTGTGTGCAGGAATCTTTTTTCAAGGAATAAAATCTGAATGAAAGAACAGTTCTCATATTGCCTTCTGTGTCATGGTATAAAAGTATACAGCCTCCAGAGGGCAAGTAGCTTCCTACAACGAGTATATAGTTATATATAGTGTGTAAGGAGGGCATATGAATAATATAGGTAGCTGGCTTTAAGTTGGCCTGGTCGACTACTCGCCTACTAACTACGACAGTGGAATGAGAACCGTTTGGGAAAATATCCGGAGAGAGCTTTGAGCTATTCAGGAGCTCTCTGCTCAAGAGTCTCCACCACCACCACGGCAAAGGGCGCACATGTAAATTCAAATCTTTCTCTCTCTCGTAGAAAAATGCATCCGTATTGCATACAAGAGGCACTGTTTAGCATATGAATGGCTTCTTGTCTAGAACACGCTCAATCCGTCCCTCGGGAGTATAAATACATGTGTTATGAAGTATTTTCCAAAATGAATCTTGAACACATTAAGATATGACCTAATGAATTTTTATACTTTCTAATAGCTATAAATTCCAACAGTTTCCCAATCAAAAATCTTCACCAATAGAAATTATGTACAAGGCTGAAAATTGTATATTTATTGCTAGAATAATGCATTAGCTACTTTCCCTATTGTGCTTATATTAAACTCGAAAGAATAACGTTGCTGGTTTTATTAATTCAATATTTAATTGTTTGAAAATATAATTAAACAGGTTTTAATTTTTGTATTTTGTATGTAATGTAATGGTAAGTATTGGTTTCTAATATTTAATTCTTTTTCCGTCTCACTTTCTGCAATCGCAGCAGCGCCAGCAAAAATGTGTATGAATGACGCATGCAGTCGAGGTTAATCGACAACAATCTAAACCATGGGAAAACTTTAACGCATCGTAGTATTCAGCGAAAAAATTCTTTGCTATATAAGATGAAAAGTTCTAAAAAGGATTTACGTGGAATGCACTAAAATCGACGAATTGACATGACAATAAGGTTAACTTCCTGCGCTCAGTCTCTGCCTGTACATCCCATGTTACGTATGTGCAGAAATGAGCCGGCCACTTTCCCTGCGGCCCGCTCTCGAAACGAATACTTTACACGGCTGTACATAGCGACCCGTGAAAATTACTTAAATTGAGTGTCACATGATTCAATTTGTAGTCGAACACAAGCCCCACCTCATATTCACCATTCAGTATTACATTACACTCTCAAATGACTCTGTGTGAAACGAAGCTAGAGATATTTATTGAGCCTCGTGCAGTAACCACGTCCGGAGCATTAATCTAATTTTCTGCCTCCGCAGCATTACCAAAGGAGCAATTGTATAACGTGCAACTTGTACTACCAGCAAAACTTCACTAGTAACAAGTTCAACTCCATTTCCGTCCCTTTATCATCTCAAGGTGCTTGCATCTTTCTTATATAAGAAATATCCTCCTAATCCTCCAACTCCCTTTTCAATAAAAAAAAATGCTTACCTTAAACATTGCATATTGTTTGTGTTTGTAGTAAGTAGTAGTCCACTGTGTATTGTATTGTGCGGTTTTCCATTCAGTTCGCGGAAAATTCTATTCTATAAATACACTACACACTACTGGAGAAAGAAAGTAGGGAAAAAATTGTAGAAAAAAAATTGCTCACCTGTCTTCGATCAGCAAGTGCACTGACAAAAGGGCCTTCTCCTGTACTGGAATCGATGGCCCGATTTCGGTGCTGCTTCTGTCGGTGGTGTTGGTGGTGTTGATGGTGTTGTAGCTGTTCGGGGTCCGAGTCGGAAGTCCAGGTCGTCGATGTGGATGTTGAAGCGGTGGCCGTGCACGCAACTTTCGCCTTCTTTCTCGGACTGTGACTTTTACCGCTGCTGCTATTTGTATTTGTGGAAGAGGATTTTTTACTGCTGGATGTTTTGGTGGTGATGGTCATCGTGGACGTGTTTGTACTTGTTTCGGATTTCTCGGTTGTGGTGGAAGTGGAGGAGGAGGTTGTGGTGGCTGCGGGCACGCTGCTCCGTCGGTGAGGCGATGAACCCGAACTCTTTCCAAACGAGTTACTATTACAACTATTGCTAATAATATTATGATTGTTATTTCCGCTACTACTTGAAGCACTTTCTCTGCGGCCGGCCGGTTCACTCGACTTCCTCTTCCTTTCTCCGACTTTCACGGGACTTTTAGATGAGGCGGCGAGGGATGACAATGATGAATCATGGGCTTTACTGCTCGCTTTCTTGCTGGGCTGTTCCTCAGTGGAAGTGGATGTGCTGCTGGTTGTATTAGTAATTG
>JABASC010003263.1:0-14698 GCA_019776185.1 Plutomurus gul
CACTAAAAATATTGCATATTGTAATATTTGACTACTCGAATGTAGACATCGTACACAACAATTGACAATAGCTTTAAATTTGAATTCGGTTCGTAAATTCGGGATAAAATAAATAATGAAATTCTCACCAAAAACCATTGCAGTGGGAAGTATGGATCAGTCGGGTCTGTACTTATTGGAGGTAATTCCACTAAGTTTTCTACACGCAACGGTTGGAATCCTCGCTTTACTCTCTGGAAACCCGTTTGCTGAACAGCTTGTTTAACCTATTGCACAAATACACACACAGCATTCGTTAGAGAAGAGGCTTGAGAAAATTGTTGGAAGTACACAATGGTTCACCGAACAAAATGTTGAAACCCTTCAGGGATTATCTGTACAATTTATACAATCCTTATTGTATTTTACAGTCTGTACAGACGAAAACCACTGTTTGTCGTATTTGTTCGCTTTCCCCATTCAAATAACAAGTTTAAAGCTCTAATGCTTGCAGATAACATCATTCAAAGATGCACAGACACATAAACACATATATGCGTCTATGTATTATTACGCCGTCTCCCCATATGTATGCATGATATATATTCAAAAAGTAAATAATTACCAAAGGGTCAGACTTCAAGCGACGGGTATGAGGAATACTTCTCTTGGAGCGAGCATGCGGTAAACCCCGGTGTACAAAGTGGAATTCATCCTCGGATCCTATTATCTGTCATTGTAACACAATACTCTCATCATTATTACAGGCAGGGAAAGCAGATAGAAGAATTATATGGAGGCGCATTTGCCCTAACAACTAACAATCTTGTTCGTACAATTGCTATAATCTTCCGCTGTAATCCTCCTTCCCCGTAAATATCAAACACTCTATAAATATATATCTCTCTGCTGAAGAACCTTATTAATATTTTAACAACTATAAACTCAACCAATCCTTTCATTTTTCTTCCAGGGCTTAAAAAATGTCTATAGAAAAGTCTACCGGATAATACATGTATATTAATTTACTAACAAGTAAAAGCCCTCTGATGGAAAATGGAAGGGAATGGTAGAGCTTACTTAAAAGGTACACACGAAGATGACATTGAAAATCAATTCCCATATCCACAAAGAGTACTACAAGGAATAATATATTGCATCATATGTATCTGCAGATGTGAATTTTACTGGGAAACCTTTTAGCCGTGTCTCTCAGCCAATTCTCCTAAGGGCTTTCATAATAATTAATACACAGCATGAGCGCAATATGGAGTGGGCCAAAAATGCAGCCGAGAAGATGCGAAAATTTTCTAAATAATAAATGGTAAAGCTAATTCCTTTTGCTTACCGGTCCCAAACTCTCGAAGCCATTTCGTTTAGCAATATGATTGGCCACTTCCCGACCATGATTCCCATTGAGTTTGACGTAGAAAGAATTAGTGAATACCTCCGGAGTAGCTTGAATGACACTTAGAACCGCGACCAGAAATGACACAGTGAGAATGGGCCATTGAATCATGACCGACTTACAGATGCCGACCACGGAACATGTTCTCCCACTCCTCATCGCCCACTACCTCCTCAGATGTCAATAAATATTTCAAGGGTCCACCTTCCCTTTCTCCACGCTGCTCTGTCAATGTCCAAACAATAAATACTCTATTAAATTTTCCATACCATAACAATGTTTGTCACAATTCCTTAAATTCATCATCCAAAAACGTGCATGCAAAACAATTGAGAAAATAAAAATACTACGCGCACGACAGACACAAAAAACTAACGAATTTAAGTGAAAGTTCTTACCCAATTTTGAAGAATTTCTAGAAAAATACTAAACAAATGTAAACAAAGTATAAATAAAGTATTTTAACGAATGGCAAATATTCCTTCAGCGCACTGCACAATTTTTTCACTAGACAATCGCACAGTTAACAAAGCATGAATTATCTGTAGAAATACTTATCAGTTCGTATGACTAGACTAAAGACAGATGACGACAAGAGTGAATGGAGTGTCTGTATTGTCAGGCAGCTGGAATCAAAAAGAACAACTGGGATACAGTCCCCAGTGATCTGAACTGAAGTCAAGGCAGCCTTTATAACTTTATTTCTATAATATTATACTGCTTCTCCGCTTTCTTTCCTATTACCACCACTCTCACTGCAACGTATAGTGTGTCCTGCCTTGCCTACACTGTTCCAACTACTAACATGTGTACCTATCTATCTATTATACGTTTTGGTGACTGAAAGGGAAATAAGAAGCAGTCGTCGTCAGCACTGTTGGGCCTTCCGTTGCTTTCCTCTCGGCTCAGCTATCAGTACTGTTACAGTCTGCAGCAGCAGTAGCAGAAGAAGGCTACTGTGAAGAAAGCCTGCGAAAGTTTGCCCTTAGCAGAGTTCTCTCGCTTTTCTCTTCAGTTCGAACATAGGAGGTAAAAGCACTCCAGCCATCCATCCAACCAGCTAACCAACACCACCATATATATATATATCTCTCTCTACTATATATTCCCATATTATATCTGCTCACAATAAGCCTGCGACTACTCAATACTACATTGTATGAACGAGAATCAATGCAACCACGAGTCGCACTCACAGTCAGCATATAACCCTCGTACGTACAACATACAGGCAGAGAGCACACTTCTTTCTCCAATGCTGGCAAAGCTGCAATCCTCGAATCCTTTCACACGGATTACTTCTCCTCCGGACAAAATGTCCATTGAAACGAGCGTCAGTGTGTTTGAACGTCACCAAATTGATTTTCGAATGGGCGCATGCGCTCGCTCCGGATACCCTTTTCCGCTCTCTCTTTCACTTCCAAAATACTTTTCCCCACTGCTTTACATTAGCCAGCAAAGGCACACAGATATCAACAGCTCCACAAGCCCGCTCTCTCTTTCCTTCCAGCAGCAGCAGCAGCAGAAACATAGAGCAACATTTTTTTTAATGTAACTTACCTTACCTTCACGTTCTACTATTACTATTGTAGTACTTAGTAGCTTTCTCTCTAGGCTCTCTCGCTCTCTCTCTCGCTCTCTCTACTACTATTTCTCTCATTACTTAATGTACATTATACGGGAACGTTGACAGCCACTGCATCTTTTTGTCCTCTCCAGTATGTATATATGTACATTCGGTGTGTCTGTATTATTCTGTATTTCAATTTGTTTCACAGATGAGAAGTTTCCTTTCTCCCCCCCTAGAACAACTTTTAGTACACGTACATTTGTAGCCTATGACAATTGCATATACATATACTATGCATTAAATATATGTTTGTCTTCTTGTATCTATTTCATCTTACGTATATGTGCAATGACATTTTTCAGTGTTTCTTTCTGTGTCTCCGATCGTACACGACCAGACTGCACTGTATTCATCATGGCCAAGGAGAGGACCTCCCCTTTTCTGTACGTAGGCACTACGTAGAACATATGTATTTGCTCAACAAGCAATAAAACCATCAAACAAACCGACAGGACACGCTTGGATAAACTAAGCACATACGTTATCCCCACACTTGTATCATTTGATGTGATTTTGAAATGGACTTGTCATTCGCTTATTTACACCTTTCTCCTTGATTGGGAGTAATTGCTCAAATATTAGTTTAAGCACAGAGGACAAACTAATAAGACCAGCAGATCAGTAAGTACTGTGTACATATTATTATGCACCGAGTTCTGTGTGCGGTACTACGAGTTTTTAGTACTGCATGTTATGTGTGAAAATATGCTGTGTGCGGGGTAGGTAATGGGCTTGAGCTTGCTGTAAGCTCTATTTATATTTGATTACCGTTGTTAGTAGAAGGGAATGAAAGTGTGAAAGCCGCAGTTAAACTATATGAGGCTTGCCTCTCTATGGTAGCGTGCTCTTTCGACTTTATACTTTCACATTTATTACAATGCTCTCTCAAAACACTTTCACCAACTCATTTTCTCCCCGTGAATCCGACGTCCTTCAGCTCTCATATCTTTTGCCCCAGCTTGACTTTAATATGTAAAGTACACAAGTATTTCGGAATAAATTGCTCCTCGGCAATACCACAGAACACAAGTAAAGTATAATAATATGCCTAATCGACAATTCATATTAGTACGTCATCTGTAATAGCGGTTGAGGTATGTAGAAGTTTTATATGTACTTTCTCTTTGTAAAGTGGAGAAAGCAATACTACATAGCAGTATACATATATGCTACTCATTCTTAAATTGGAAAATCTTCCATTCATGAAATGAATATAGTGGTGATGGGTGGTGATGGTGAGTGAGAGTCATCCGCACTGCCTGGGCAGATCCATCACACAGACTTTAAAATATCTGTACTCAACTGACTCCCCGCTGGCTGCCGAGAGGGACTCTTTCAGCACCATGCCGTGAAATCCAAAAAGTTTCTCATGGAAACTTTCCCTAAAGAAAGTAAGAGAATGGCAGTAGAGATTGAAAGCAATTGACGAGGCAACGTTTGGGGAAATAATCATGTTAGTATGCGGTGAGCCTGTGGCATGTTGTACGACGCACAAATACAGAGCAGCAGTCAACACAGTAGATCTTCCTACCGTAATAATGATGCTACTCTCCTCTTTTGCTACCATTCCTGGAACGACACATGTGTCATAATACTTTGACTATGTAAGCGGATTTTTTTTCCCAATAAGAATACGAATACATGCTTAATTCTTCCACACCATATGCTCTCGCCTTAGGTATTATTATTTCCCTGGAGAGAATAGATTTTTCGCCGGCTGTTCTCGCACTCAAGGCAAGACAGTGAGTGGATGTGTCAAAATCATTCTAACTCTTCAGCGAACACACATATGACAATGTACCTATACATATACACACACATAACACAATCAACCACTGTGTTATTTTATAATCCTACAACGTACAATTCACCAGCTTTCTACATAATCCTTCGTTGGCCAAGAAAACAGAAATAAAGCTTTATGCTTCGCATAGCCTCAATCTATTTTGATTTAAGTTTATGTGCTAAGCCGCTAATTTCGTACCCAGTGCACCGGAGCATGCATAAACTGTCAACGAGGAAAGTGAAGGAACACAAGAATTTCGCGTCCACACCATTGCATTTCTGGCAGTAACTATATAATTTAGCGATCCCTGCAAATATACCACCGTGTGAGCATATTCAAATTAATTCATAGGTAAACCGTCGTAATCATCATTTTCCTTAATTAGTCAATGCCATAATGAATTAGAAGTTTTGCCTTGCAAATGTGCTCCAGTCTAGACTTGTGTGGACTAAATGGACTAATGCAAACCAATGTTCATGGTTCAATTTATATGATTATCGATTGCATACATACGTGAACACTGGTGTAAATAATTACTCTCCTTATTTAAGTAGTGTATCGCAGGAGCAGATTAGAAATTGGGACTTGCATAGAATTCTTTAAATAGGTGTACTACTTGTAGTATTCTATTTATTTAAATGAACCGTAGGTACCCAGATAAGAGAGAGGGCTCGCGTTAGTTTAGATATTTTCGGGAGTAGAGCAGCATGTTTCGTATGATGTAGGGCGTGAGCAATTTGTACCAGAATAAATTACGTAGGTTTCTTGCATGTCCGTTTGCAAACAAATGCCGTGTTGTTGCGTCGCTCACGGATTAACAATGAGCTTATTGCTAAGAGAAAGAAATTTATTTAGACTCGGCCACCTACATAATGACATTTTAATGGATATCTAGACGAGGTCTCCCTTAACACTATAAAAACTTCAGCGTCAAGAGATTCAAGACTCTTTAGACTGCTAGATATTCTCTCTGTGTAATAGGTAGAACATGCACATGTACCCGTTTCTCGGGTTTCTCCGACATTTAGATCTTAGCAACTCTGAATTCAACGAACAGTATAATGCGTACGCAGTTAAGCAAACGGCACACTGTAGCCCAGCATTAAAACGGTGTACTTAGAGAAACAAACAAAGAAATTGGCTTATTTATGGCTGCTACGTAAGAAATGACGCTTTCTTCACTAATACACCTCTGCAGTATAGCAAGCTCGTATAATGTATATTTATTATGGAGTATGAAGCCTTTATATGGACTAATGGATACGTTATTGTCACAAGCGGAGCACAAAGACTTCCATCGCCTTAGTACCATATACTAGTAAGTGCTTGTAAAATAAAAAAAAGTATTTAAGACCAACTACATATGTTAGTAAATAGTATAGTTTACCAATAAGGTCATACTTACTTATAAGCGTGTTCTCAAATAATATCTCACAATTGCATGTAGACTCACAAAGCTCTATTAGGTTTTTCAATTTCAATGCACAACCAAAGCTTTACTCACTGCCTACTACCTCGTGTGCGAAGCGGATTGCCAGAACTTCATCTCGAGCAGATTGTACTTATTGTGTGTAGTGTGTGTGTGCTGAGGTGAATTGGCAGTGGGAGATTGCGTCTGTACATATAAGACATTCATACATGAAGTAAATGGGAAAAGGACTGGGGTGGGTTGGGTTGAAGCCACAGGAAAATTTTGATATCTGCAATGCAATTCGTTTAGAATTTCTTCCAGTCTGTCTGATATGAGTCCATCGAGTCTAAACGAAAGCAGAAGCTCAGACTCCAATATAGGAGGGCGACCTTGGGATACCCTCCGCTTCGTTGCTTGTTAGACGAATCCTTCTTATCGCACGTGAAGTAGTTGTAGTCATTGGGAGTCTGAGAGTTAACCGATGCATGAGACGTGTCCTTCCTTCCTTTGCATTGCTTGCCTACGCATAAGATTTCTTCTCCACGAAAACCCAACGTTGTAAATTAACTTCTTCTTCTTTCAGTTTACCAATATGGCAAGCAGACAGGCATAGACACCCAGATTGGATCAGCATACAGACTCATCTGCTTGATAGGAATATGAACTGTCTGTCTCGGCGAGCTCATTATTAAATGCATTGAAGTCCGACAAACACACGACACACCATCATATTTCAGATGATGGTGTGTGACTGTGTGAGCCTGTTAATAAAAGCTCTCTGCAACAGCAAGGATTGCCGATTGCATCACGGGAAGAGTGAAGACCCGAACCCTAAGCAAACCTCAAAAATGACATGAAGGGTATTGTCGTGCTGCTGTGGAGAAAAAGAATGAGTAGTGGAATAATCGGAGGAATTGGTAATGTATAAAGGAAAACACAGAGGAAAATTTAAAAAAATATTGAAAGAAAATAATGTGTGAAGGAAAACTCGGAAGAAGACTAGAGGAATGAATGGAGGAAAACTTGTATTAAAGTATATTGTGCTGCAGAATTGGAATAAATGTATACTGTGATTAAATTCAAGTTTAGTGTGTAATCATTTAAATGTACTGAATTATGTATGAGCATTCTATTGTGCATTATGCCTATTAAAGTTTGGTGTTTAAGCGTGTTTCTTTTGAACCACATATTGGATTATTGTGTCGTATATCTTATGTAGAAATGTGCCATGTACATATATCTATTTCTAAGTAATATTTAGATAGAATAATATTTTGTGTTGAGAGTACAGTACCATACACGGTTCCGTCGAGTGAAAACCTCTAGAATTGCTTACCGATGAGAAACTCTTTCCATTTGAGTCTTGATTATTGTGCTGCATTCGTTTAGAAATTGAAATTATGACAATTGTGTGTGTAAATAAAAATCGTTATCATTGCCATTACACATTCTCGAACGTTTGCATTGATTTCGGTTCCTAATTGAGAAAAATTAGACAAATTATTCAAATCCTCTAATAGCTGATTGGGGTGGTCCTTCGAGAAAATTTAGTTGGAATTGTTTGAAAGATTCGAGCTATGAAGGGATTCTGAAAGTAGGTAGTTTGATTCAGTAAAGAGAACTATGACTCGTGCTCCGTGATATAGTTATACATAAGTCAGGCTCCGAAACAGTTTGCACTGCTGTGCACAGGCAGAGACCCATTCACTTCTTCCTTCATATCTGTAGGTGACGCATTCTGCCAATATTTCCTCCACGAGCCGCGTCCGCTGCTTGCATTATTCTACCGTGTAATTGACACGAAGGATTTCCTTTCGCCACTCAAATCAATTTGATTAAGATTGATCAATTTTCTAAAAATAAACAATGAAACCACTCATTCGATACCTAGACTTCCTTATCGTGTGCTGCCTTCTCACAGTAGTATCTTCAGCAGACAATAATGTTGCAGAAGAGAGTCCCACGGTGGAGACAGAGCAGGGGACGCTTAAAGGTATAGTACAACAATCGAGGAACGCAAGAAATTATTATGGATTTCTCGGAGTACGTTACGCAGCGAAGACTGAGCGATTTGAGGTTACTTTTACTTACAAATGAAACATCAAGTCTTTTACGACCGTCATTAAAAACATTTATTATCCGCCAAAAACCATACATGCTATTCTCATTTTACTCTCAACAGTTTTTTTGAAGAAAGTACAGTTACTAATTATATAGCGTCAGACAAAGTATAGGCTTTTATATAATTTGCTTTTGTGCTATGCATGTTATAAGGTTGCTAGAGCTGCCGTATCTTGGGAAGGAACACGAGATGCAAACCAATTTGGTCCCGAGTGTCCACAATTTTACTTCCCTTCCACAGACGTAATCGGAGATGAAGACTGCTTAGTTATCAATCTATACACTGCCAAGGTAAATGGAATATTATTTGTTACATGTAATGCTACCTAAATAAGTATACTATACGTACATACATAGTATTGTGGAGGAGAGCTTTTCAGTTTGATGCTGCAGATTCTGACAGTGCAATAAAACTCTAATTGGGAATAGCATGCCTAATTGAATGCTAAGATCATGAATACTCTCTATATATATGTAAAAAATGCAGCTAGAAAAGGAGGCGAAAATGCCCGTCTTGGTCTTTTTTCATGGAGGAGCTTTCATCTTTGGCAGCGGAGCTGGCTACGGCGCTAAATATTTCATGGATCAGGATGTTGTACTTGTGACGGTGAACTACAGGCTCGGAGTTCTTGGTACATGAACGTACATTATTATTCTTATCGTGATTCCTGTTTTGTCAGCATAATCATTTTTAGCCTTCAGCCATTTTTATGACCACGGGATTATTCATATTTTTCCACAGGTTTCCTTTCTACTGAAAATGAAGCGATTCAAGGCAATTTAGGTTTAAAAGATCAAACAGCTGCCTTAAAGTGGGTTCAAGAAAATATTGCAAACTTTGGGGGTGACAAAGAGAAAGTGGTCATATTTGGGGAGTCCGCTGGAGCTGCATCCGTTAACTTTCACTTGTTGTCTCCGATGAGTAGAGGTTTGTTTGCCGGTGCCATTTCTCAGAGCGGCTCTGCGCTTAACCCATGGGCATTCCAAAGGAAACCATTGGAGAACGCTAAAAAACTCGGTGATCTATTAAACTGCACTTTAAAGACTGGGATCAAGAGCTCACAAAAATTTAAGGATTGCCTCAAAACGAAAACTATGAAGGAAATTGTTGATTCACAGCGAAACTTTGTGGTACTTTTGAATTGAGCTTTTGAAAGGCTTCTTACAAATTTTTTTATAGAAAGCTTAACTTCAATAAATTCAAACAATTTCCTTCCTTTTTACAGAAACTAATATCTGGTGATCCAATTTGCCCTTTTGCGCCGACAGTAGAGAAAGTGAGTGATGAAACGGCGAAAACCTCACCCGTTTTCCTGTCGGATTCTCCATACAAACTATTGAGCGATGAAAAGCTGCGAGATAAACTGAATCTCAACGTTCCCTGGATTGTTGGTGTGACTGAAGATGAAGGAATACTTCTTCACGCTGGGGGTAAGTATAAATAATAAATTTCTAGTTTCAATTGTTACGAGTATATTTACTCTTGGCACATTAAATATTAAAACTGTACCTGTGTTCTCCGTTCTAGTAATTCTGAATAGAGACAATTCTCGTGGAAGAAGAATAATGAACTCGCTGGTTGAAGATCGAGGCTCAGTGTACCCCATAACGCTTATGTTTGACGATACTGTGGATATGGCCAACTGGAGATCAATTTCGGATAGAATTCATGAATTCTACTTTGGACTGAACGAAATCGGACAGGACACTTCTCAAGACCTCATTAATATGTATTCTGATAGGTGGTTCAATCATGGTGTTTACAAGGCTGCAAAATTGTTTGCCAAACAAGGAGCTACTGTATATCGATATGTGATGACTTTCAAAGGAAACTACAGCTTTTCCACTTTTTATGGAGCTAGAGAAAATTTCCCTGGTATTTATTTAAAAGCAAAAATAGTACACTTAAAAATCTTATTATGGAATTCTTTTCACAGTATGAATTGTGGTCATGTGAAATTGCAGGTGTTACTCATTTGGATGACCTTCCGTATCTTTTTAACATGACATTCTGTAGTGAAATTCCCCCTGAAATAAGTTTAGACAGTGATGAACGTATTATTAGATTTTCTAAAAACTTTGTGGAGTTATGGACAACATTTGGAAAGAGTGGGTGAGTCAAAATATCACAGAAAATTTATAAACTAGTAATGGTGTGTTTTTTTATTTATTTCTGACCTATTTACTTTTACTTTGTTGTTTGAAATGGAAACGTGGTATTAAAGTAACTTGAGCTTGCATTTGTGTATTGAATACATAGGAAACCCGAAATATCTTCAGAACCGACCGAGTGGAAGCCGATGGAGAAGGAAGGTCAAGACTCGGATTGGTACATAGTTGATGCTAAACCAAAAGTATCGAATGCTCCATTTGCAGAGAGGATGAAGTTTTGGGATGAGCTACCGTTACTCAATGAAATGGAACGAGAGATTTTTCCGAGAGATAAGACTAAGAGCGAGCTTTAGTTTAGTTTAGATTTATTTTCAAGCAATATATATATTACTATCTATGATCAAAAGCATATATCCATGCTTAAACGACGAACCCTCCAAAGATATTCTTTTGACAAGGAAGATCTAAACAAATATTAATAAACAAGTTTATACCGAATTACCCATATAGAAATTATATTATAAAAATCAGTGGTTAACGTTGTAGTTAAAAATGAATGTATGTACTAATAATTGCCAGATTAAAGAAAGCTTGACGTATGGAATTGGTGGAGTAGTAATTTTGTTCGAATTCAACCATAAATACAATTTACAGGTAGAGTTCTCTACTTTTGCAGAAACTGCTTACAATTAAAACTTATTTACTATGATGTTATCGATATTATCGTATTGTATTCGAGTATTCCTGAGAAATAGGATTGGACTCTGAAACAAAATATTATGTTTCTTACAGAAATAATTGAAATGAAATACATCACAAAATAAAATTGGTTTGACCTTAGTAAGGTCACCTTGATGTATACAAGCATCTCCATATGTTACTACCCAGATATTTTTATTTACAAGAAGTTTCAGTCTTCCAGGTATTAGAAAAATCAATACAATGCACAGTCGCCAATTCATGACGCCCAACGTCGAATAAACGGACCGGAGAAAAAATGTGGAGGACTGATTGTGAGTCAGTCTAGTATATTGTGTCAAAGTACAGGTTAATTACGGAAATTGCGGATTACTATCGTGAGGTCTTGAACGGTAAAAAAACAATATGGATTTTATAAAATGTGATGAGGGTTCGACCAGCGTTGCTTTTTCATGACCTTAAAAAGCAGATTTAATTAAAATACCTTAATTGAAATACTTTCCATTTTGTTTGTTATAGTTGGTTCTTTCTTTTAATAGTAGTCTTTTTTATGGATTTTAGTTGAGCACTTTCTTCAATGAGTTAAACATTCTGCTAAGGAAACCGTGGCGTTATCCGAATGCATGTGTGTGCAACCATTGTGCAACAGAAAGTTTCAGTGGTCCGCTGTTTGATTTATGATGTACTGACTGTTTCTTGTGCCATAAACACAATATAGAGTCGGTAGAGCACCCGTCCGCCCAAAGTACGTAGATAAAACTTGAACCAGAACTCCGAACTCTTTTCGCAAACTTTTCCTTATCCATCTCCAATTTCACAATAATTACTTTCGTATATATGTAATGTAAAACTCGCTTTGTACTAACATAACTCGGTACGGAGCATAGTAGACCACACAGCTTGGCGCTCCCTTTAATCTCAAAGACTCTTTCTTGAGGGAGTCAGAGGATGTACAGTGTACATGCACAACCAGTACTAAACAGTATTGTCTTAGATACTGGTGGAAATAGTTTAAAAGTCTAAAAAAGCGTACATTTTCACAATTGGCGAATGTTTGTGAGGAACATTGGAGAATTCAATGGACCTTTTAAGAAATTGCACTTTCTTCAAATGTGTTTGCCAACTTGAAGTCAGTATAATTAGTTTTTCGTCTTTTGTAGATATCTTCAGGCGTTTGCGAACAGTAGCTTCTTGGTTCGTTGTTATTCAACGCAATGCGCTCTGAAGTGGAAATGACTGCTCGACTCTCATTTCCTTTCAAACACTACAATGTGTAATAGTATTTATAGATATTTAGACGTCTTCAAGTCTTTGCTTGGTGATTGCGTACTTTCTCTTTCTATCATAAGTCTACAGTGTACAAAGAACTCCTACTCGTACTTTATCCTGTAATTGTTTTGTATATATAAAGACGTCTGTTGTGGAAAATGAGATTATTTTATATGGATAAGTGTTTAGTTCCTGTAGAAGAACTCTATAATGCTACCAAGCAACTTTTATTCTGTTATCTATTTCTGCATTGAGTTTCAAAGAACTACAGGATAAAATTTAAATCCGCAACATACAAGTACATATTACTGATAATATTTAAACCGTTCTTCATATATTTGTGTAATGTAAGTACTTGATCCGACAAACGTTACCAGTAGAATATATGATGCGGCCCAAACGGAACTAACGGCAATCCGATTTACGTAATCGTGTAAAGTACAAATCTAATTTCTATTCGATACCGATCTCAACATTCATACACTTTCGTAATACCGCATTGCTTCAGTCGAGGAGGAACAGTTCAATAGGATTAAATCAAATTTGAGGTATGAATATTTTTCAAATCAAAGGCTCAGTAAATAAATATATACAAAATTTCCTGCCCATATAAATCGAATAATGCAGCTGGTAATAGGTATAAACAAAACAATAAATATATGCACAGATTTAAGTTTGATATAAGATATATGACGCAACACGATGCAATGAATTGAATTCTGTTCAATTGATGGTTTGCTTGAAGCACCTTCACCACCAACAACGCACCCATTAGTATACAGGTTCATGGTGTATCGATTTTTACGCAGCAATTGAGTTATTAACGACGCTGGTCATAAATATACGGGCCTTACTCATAATTGCATTATGTTTCAAGTTGAATTGCAGTTTACGTGACCTCAACGTTATACTCATATTCGGCTCGCTTTTGCCTTGAAAAATTAAATGTATTCCAGAATGATTGATGCTCACGGAAAGATTCATAAAACAGAACGATGGTTTGGTTGACGACACGAACATTTGTTAATTCTGGACGGACAGATAACATTAACGCAATAAAGGCTCTGAATGTGTTACGACTGCTACGAAGTTTTATTCCACTATGGAAAACGATGACGCAGGCTGCGCACTCCTAATATGTCTGCAGTCATCACGCTATTTGTTTTTCTTCTTTGTTGTAGAAGGTGTGACATTATCAATGTTCGGTTTCCACGCTATAGACATAAATGCATTGCAAACTACGACTGCAACCTATGTAGAACTTTTTACGGTATGAGGCAATCCAAGACAGACTATACATGTATGCATATCTGTATATGCATTTGAACCCAAAATCGCGTTCTATCCATGAAAACATAAAACCACGACTTTTGTAGATTATTGAATTTCTTCGAGTGTTAAATATTATTACGTATTGGAATATCGTTTCCCCAACATATTGCTTGACAGTTCACAGTTGCCCTAAATAATCAAATAAAAAACAGCCATCAAGGTGAAGACCTTCTTACTTTTATGCATAATCAGTTCAGATGTGTGTATGCAAATTCGTATAACGCGTCTTATCTTTCTGTTTCTTAAGTTTATTTATTTTAAAACACACTGAAAGGCTTAGTTTGTATTCTGTGATTCATTTTACATAGGCCAAACTTGGCAAAATCCCAAACATGAATTTTAAAAGAAAGGCTATTCCACTCCTATTTTTATATTATGCACATTTTTTAGCAGCAGATAGTGGTAGCTCAAAAAAGGTTTGCTGTAGAAACTAATTAAGGGGCCTTGAAAGTAATTAATGCATGCTAAAATCAAGAGACGGTCTAAATTATATTTATTTTGGATTTCTAGTAGTGGGAGATACATCAAACCCGAGTTTTCCAAGGTTGTTTGGATTCGTGGATGGATTCATGTTTTAGTAGGTATGCGGATCTTAAGTCTGTGAGTGAGAATTTGTTTCATTCAATGTAATTTTAAATCAAAGGTTGCCAAAATGCCAAACATGCGAAAATAGATGCAACCCAATTCGGTCCAGACTATCACTCGACGAATGTCGTAAGCTACTGTCTTTAAGCGGATACCGATAACCACAAATTTTGAAATACATTGTTGTATTATTACTACATTTGTCACCTAGAAATTACGAACAAATAACTCCATTGAGTAAGGGTGTATGTCAAATGGGAGCGTTTAAACTTACCGTGCATTAATAATTCCACAACATTTGAATGGAAAGCAGCCTAACGAAATTTTCAAAGCCCTCAAAAATGTTCGTGTGAAACGTCTACAATC
>JABASC010003264.1:0-14697 GCA_019776185.1 Plutomurus gul
AGGCTGATTTTTATGGAGCGGCCGAAACGGCTTTGGTTTTGGGTTAACGTTTTGACTCCCTCAGTTTTTCCATGTTTTCGAGAGATTTGACCCCCGTGGAAAGTTGCTTGGTTTCGGAGTATAAACTAAGTTTATACTACCTTTGTTCTTTTCTGATAACACTAAACTAGGTGTGTATATGGGTATGGGTATCGATATTCAGGGGGCTAACCTAAAACCGCGTATCGTGGGCGAAAGAGGTTTCATTTTGTAAAAGTCACGTGCCACGTAGTAGAGCTAGGTGATGTGTACTGTACGTGGTAAACAATTGCAAAAGTATGTGGTTTTTTGCACAACGTTATACCAATATTAATTCAGATAGATAAAATATTGCGGTAATGAAATGGTACGAGTTTGTTTTGTTTGCTTCGTACTTGTAGTTTGTCTGTCTACTAGATATAAGTCATCTTAATATTTATTTAGAGTGTGGGTGTGAATGTTAAGAGGTAAGTATCTAACACTAGTACGGTATAATTACTACAGCTACGGAGTTATGAAGTGAGCGTTTTTGCTAGCTTACACCACAGCAGCGCATTCTTCGAGCTGCGTTATCCTTTTAAGAATATTGACGCGCCGACGAAAATGTGAGATATCAGGAATACAGTAGGAAATAATATGTCGCGCGCCGCAGTCACAATTATTATTCCTATGAAGAAGCGTTTAAATAATACGATGACTAGAATTTTGATTGACATGTTCAACCTAGCTCTACTTTGTAAGTACTTATATTTTTGTATGCTATCTTCGACATAAGAGGGGTTTGGGGAACGTGTTCAGCATTTTCTCGCTTAGGGGATAGCATCATTTAATAATAATAATGTGTAAAAGTGTTCATTTGGGTATGCCTTATTACATAGATGAATCGGACGGAGGATACGATTTTTTATAGGTTGACCAATTACTAGAATATTTTTTAGAATAATGGTCAAATTTATTTTGGAATATTGTTTTGGGGGTGGGTATGGCCACACACACGTGCTTTCCGGAAACCATTGCCAATTTCGTCTGCACTGAATATTTCGTTATGTTGAACAATCCTTATTTTATGGTAAAAAATACTCTTCTGTGTAGATGTGTACATTGAGAACAGGTGTCATTCAAAAAGTCACCCAACAAGCCAACAGCCTTCTACAATCACTACAACAGTTACGCTTATGGTATACATATAGGATGTTTAGTTTTATATATTTACTACTGATTATTGTTAGCCACATTTTAAATGCTAAATTTACAACCTCTGCTATACACATCATTATATTGTTTTTGTGCATGTTAATTATTATTAGAACATGTTCATATTAGAGGGTAAAAGATGTTACTTACGATTTAGATTTTATAACACTAAAAGTGTAAGTGATGCTGAGACACTATAGGTTCATTGAAAACTAGTTATTCTTTTTGGTTCCTGCATATCTAATTGAACGTGTTTTGTTTGTTATTTATTTTTTGGTTGTATTATATCATATTTTTATGGGATGTACCGTATTGTTAGTAATTTTATAGTGTGAGTACAAAATAAATATTTATCCAGTTTCACTCCTTTAAGCTAATCTTTGTATTCTCCCTCCCCACTGCCCCCACAGTAGTACACACATTAAGTTTGTGGAAATGAGCTTCTCTATCCACAGTATTTCATGTGTGCGATTTGTGGAAAATTAGCGAAGATGCTTTTCAGTACTTATAAAATGACGTGAATTCACATCCTTTCAAACCCGTGTAAAATTGTAAGTCTAGCCACGATAAGTTCTTATTTATTTAAAACTTGTACGTAAACTACTGTTAAATGTACGGATTAATAAAGTGTTGCCTTAATGTAACATTGTGTGAATCTAAAATATTCTGCACATTAATGAGTCCTGAAACATTTTTATAAGAATGCAAGACGGATTTTTCACATGCATAGTAGACATTGAAATTCATAATTGTGTTTACAATAATGGTTAATGTGCACCAGATATTCATTTCTGATGTTAGTGAGGGGAGCCATACTCGTATTTATTCATGTATGAATATTTAAACTGGTAGTCGTATTTACGTCAAGTCATGAAAACCTTTCTACCCAAGCCCTAGAAAAAATGTGGTGAATCAAGTTAGTGGCATTTTAATGTTTATTAAATCTGACAACAATTTTCTACAAATTTAAAATTGGAAGAAACTAATCACATTCCACATGTGCGGCAAACCAAAATTTAAAAAATATTTTACTCACATCAAATACATATCGGTTTCCATCCGGTATCTTGAAGATGGCGGTGTGTACGAACAATGAAAACGATTTTTAACGTTACGGGTTTTTGAAATTTTTTAAATTGTATTCACGATTTTAACTTTTTGTTCACTACAAATTTTATCTAAAACTAGCAGATGAACAGTAGACAGCACACTGGTTTTCTAGGCAGTTCTATCAATAGCGTTTTTCCCTACGATTTGACACTTGAGAAAACGTTATAATAAGTTATGAGGCCAGGTGTGGTCCCTCCGCAGAATTTTTGCTGTGTTGTTAGTATTATTTGTAGATGCAGATGCAAGTCCTCTTCAGTTTTTCCGTTTCTGTTCTAATAAAAAATTGAAATCCATTGAAATCTTCGCGGTTCACTATAAATACACTTCCTTGTATCTACCGGGTTGTGAAACACTGGTTTGGGTAAACATGTTGAGAAAATATTCTTCTCAATCTACCCTTCTCTGGTTCTGTCTCATCATGGTCTCATCCTCTCATCCCTCTCATCTAACAACGTTAATACGTTCATTCTTCAGCGTATCTACACATGTTGGGTACAATCGCGGGAATTTTACCAAAGCGGTTGTCGTTCGTTCGTTCTCCTGACGTATTCATGTGTGTGTAGTGTTGTGGATTGTGGATCCCATAATTCCCATATATACCAATTACCAATGCGTGTATCTAATTTTAGATAACTGCTCGATTGAACACGATACGACCGCCGACCGACAACGGTTGACAGTTTTAGTTTTTTGTATTTACCCATTCTATCAATAGCAACAGCAACTATTTATTGCATTTTTACCTTGGGTTATGGGTACACAGAAAATTTCAGAGTATATAACTAAGTGGAATCTTAAAGATTCCGATGTTTTCCCAATGTAAATTAGTAATGTTGAAGGGTGATTCATTTTTGCAGTGATATCAATTAACTAATAGTTAAGTAACGAACAAATAGAAATTAAAGGAATCAATCTCATCCTTCAGTATTTCTGCGGGTGGCAGGCACGCATTTGTGGAAGTGATCAGCAAAAGTAACGGTTGACATAAAGGTGAGTTTTTCAAAATCAAATTTTAACTTAAAATTGGCACACAATCAGAGTACTTTTGAAATTCTGTAAACTCCTAAATATATATGAATCCCAGCGATTTAATTTAAAACTTTATTACAAGCACGGTGATTTTGAAAAAGTAGTTGTAACATTTTTGGTCTGGTCAAGGGAATAATTTGATTTGTGACAATGGAACTTCAAAGTGCAAAACCTGGAAAATTATTACTCCGCCTACTGTTGCTGTCATCAGCATTGATGACTATTTTGCTGCCAAAATACGGAAATTCTGAAATAGCGAAGTTCGATAGGACAGGATTGGAAAAAAGTATTGCAACTGGAAAACAGGAAATGAACAAAATTCAAACAATTATTTCGAAAAAAGTTCCCCATGATAATGAATGCTGGAAAGCGGCACTGAAAGACTTAGAAGTGGGTTGCAGTATCCTTACCACAGAAATTCAATCAAAGCTGGCATTCGCATTTACATCATGCTTTAGCGAAATGATTGGATCACCACCATACCTCTGTGAAAAGTCGACTCCAATCAAAGAGTGTGTTCATAACTTGGATGCCACTGGCTTGGCCACTTTCCGTGAATATTTTATGCATACTCAGGACATGTGCTTTTATTTGCAGCACGAAATTTGGCAGGAAGAAACGGACAGAGCTGTAAATGAGTAAGGTTTCATTTCCTATTCGATAACTAACATTAAAGAAAAAATAAAAGCCTATAATAAAATGGTTCAAAAATTGTTGTGTTTATTCCAGTTTAACTAGTGCAGCTGTTGATGTTACAAAAAATATACAGGACACGAAATCTGCCCAAGAGAAAATTTTGGTTTCACAACAGGAAGCCCTAACGGTGCAAGCCAATCTTATGAAAGACAACAATGCATTGTACAACGCTGTTGTGAAAGTCAAAGATGTTTTTGACGAATTCAAGTGGGTTTAGTTGGATTTTCTAAAATCTTTAATTTTTATTAAAATAATAAAACTTAAATGCTGGCTAAATCACACTTTTGCTTTATTACAGACATTCTGCCGATGAGCATCGGTTAATATTTATAGAGATTTTCGAAAAATTGAGTAGAATGCAAACATTAGTGTCGTGGATTCAAGGGGAAATGTCTCTGTTGGATACTCTTGGCTTTTACTTTGCAAGTTTGGTCTTTGGAATGTTGGCCACGGCCACTAGGAGGACTCGTCAAGCACGCTTTTGGATAATTATAGTTTTTATTCTGTGCCTAGTCCTCGAGAGGAGTACTTTCGACTATTTTAGCACCCAGGATGAGCCACTAAGTCCAGTCAGTGCCTACTTGAAAACTGTATTTCTACACAACACAATTTGAACATTTTATCACATATTATATGTAATAAAATGCTTTTTGAACGCAGGAAGAGATACACTTATATGTCTGGTATGTGAGGCGAACTGCTGCAATTTTAGGAATCATGATATTAGTTGTGTCGGGTGCTAACTATCAAGATGTGCAAGTTAAGAATAACCACATGCTACTGGAAATGAATTCACAAATGCATCACTTAATGTCTTTTGTTGAGGGTTCGTTTCATGATATATACATACATAAGGATGAAATGTTATCTAATTGTTTACAAAATGATGTTTAATTAATTTGATATTTTTCAATTCTTTCATATCAGAGGTTCAGAAAAGAAGCTTGGCTTTGCCATTTGTTACAGATTTTATGGGTTCAAATTATGGAAAATCTGTGATAAAAGGGGATGATGGTTCACCGAGTAGTTCTTCGTCGTCTTCTAGAGACGGATCTGATGAGTCCTACAGTAATTACTCCACGGACAGCGAAGATTCGTTGGATGATTTGGAACTGGAGCAAGAAATGAAAAAAATTAACAGTTTTGGAAGCGCACCCATCGATCTCCCCCTTGGCTGTTCGACGGTAGGACTACTTTTACATGTCATTCTAAAGTACAGAAGAATATTATTCTAAACAATTAATTGTATACATGTAATTACACATCAATTGTGTTTGTGTAGCCTCAAGGAGCAGCAGAACAAAGATACCCCATGCGGGCTCGGAAACAGTCGATTCCCAACCCCATCTTAAAATCTGAACGTCCGTCCGATTTTGCAAAACTTGTACGTTCATCTAAAATATTAATGGATCGTTTTAGTACGAGTTACTATTCGTCAGATGACGATTTCTAAGAAAGCGAGTTCGTCCACATCGTACTGATGAGAGTTATATTCCATGGCACTATAACTATAGGATCTTCATTTGGATTAAGCTCTATGGTTTCCTAATCAAACTCTGAAGAAAAGGCATTTTTATGGCACTATTTACTTAAATAGCACTTTTCAGTTGATTTTATTGTCTTTTAGCTACTTATTTTGCATACGTTGCATGTTGCACATTATTTCGCACAAGGCATGCGTTTAATTTTACAAATTCGACGTTGTAGTGTGCCGCCCGGGATATGATAACTTTTGTACATTTTAGATATGAATATTGAGGCACTAATTTGTGTTAATCGAATTATAATTTAAATGATGCTGCTTCTTGTCGGAGCGAAACAAATCACATGTGATCGATTAGTCTGAAGCCATTCATGATTGTGTTTAACGTAGAAACTTATTAAAAATTCGTGTGTTTATACAACCAAAATGTTTCGTCAAGAAATTAGTTTTACTTGATAACTCAGAACTTGTTTACAATTACGGTTTTATACTTTTTTTTTTACAAAATCATTCCACATTTTGAATTTTATTTTGAATTTCACTCTATTTACGATGAGCCTTTGTAATATATGACAAGATTTAATAATTTATGTTGTCCCAAGGGGTCATAATACAAAATAAACGTTTTGTTAACGTTCAATTTACATTGTCACCTAAATACTTCACCATATTGTTAAGACAGTTAGGAGCCCTAAATTTCAGTATAGCATTTTGTAAGAGATGGCGTTTCGCGTATATGAAATTTTACTATCCTCTATAAGAAAGGACGTTTAAACGTATGCATGCGATGTGTCTTGTTTTTACAGAAAAGTGATAGTGCAATTCCATTCCTTAAATCCAAATGTTCTTCAAATGGAAATGGAACTCAACAATATTTGTTCCCTTAGGTTGTATGGTTATTTACAATCTGTGAATGTCGAAAAAGTAATGGATGCGGAATATGCGGATTATAAACCAATAGTAAATAATTTAACTTTGCTCAAGTAGACAATAATACTGTTGATGGATGGGGTTTATTGGATGACTAAATAATAATACCTTCAGAAATAAGTAAATTTACTACATCCACTATAATTTTAAAGTAAATTCAGAGTGTAAGAATTTATAATGACTGTTCTTAAAAAATCATATGAATCATCATCCTTTTTTTCTAAATTGACGCTATCGTTTTGCGATTACTATTCGCCAAATGAAAACAATTGTTTTTTACCGTATATGCTCAAAACGCATATCTAAATACTGCTACTTATACAATCAAATCTACACGTAACTATGAACAATCTCCTTAATATTTTACATATATTCACTAGAAATTAAAAACAAATGATAAATGAATTAAACGAATCGATACTTGAAGTAAAACTAAGTGTATATTAAATCACATAACCAGAAATTTTGCTCATGATAGCTATTGAGACAATTTTCATTCATTATTTATAGTCCGTACAAATGTGAATGAGACAAAATTGTATTGAAGCACTAGAACTACTTCATTGTCAGTCAAGGAATATTTTGATACAATTATTCAAAAGATGATTTTTTAGTTCAAAAATATGAATGTTTAATTTCGAGACCTCCTTGTAACATAGGATATAATATAATACATACTTAACCTTATTGTTAGCTTATAAATAACAGGTCGCAACAGTAATGATGATCAATCTTTCAAACATGGAAAAGAACTAGTATAAATAAGGTGAACCTCGTAAAAAGTACATTAGAAAAATATTCATACTATCACTCAGTAGACTAAACTAAACGGAACATTTCAAATAAATTTCATAATTTGAAAGGCTTCTAACACATTATTTTTTAACTTGTCCATTTTAACTATATTTTGTATTTCTGCCAACAATTAAGTGTAATAATAATAATAATGAATGAGGAGAGAAGTGCTATTACTTCTTGTACACCCCTGCCCCTGGTAGTCAAATGGGACATGACTGTAAAAACATTCAATTCCCAACTCTCTCTCTCTCCTTCCTTCTACACAGGATTCATCAATACAGGTATGTATTATCAGTAAATTTGTCGCACAGGGGACGAAACACCTGCAGCGAATTTTGCAGCAGCACACGAATTACAGATAATTGTTGTACGAATCACCTTCATCAACTATCTGATGAGGTACATTATACATTATTATATAGTATGACGATTACAATAACTGCACATTAAGTACTACTTTACAGTTAATCCTGGAGAAAGTGGGCATCAAAATACGTACGCGTTACCGCGTCTGTATTTCTTCCCATTCTAAACGAATGTCAACAATCGTTTCGTACACATGGTGGCCTGGCCAGCTATTCACATATATATTTAAATAGCACAGGGTCATGGGGAACATTTTATTACACACCTATGCCATAATTATTGCAGAAACTATCGTACGCGTTATTATGGAGAAAGTTACACAATGGGCAAGGTGTAATTATTGAATCCGTAGCAGTAGCTGAGCTGGCTCTACAACAGTTCACACGCGTGCTTTTTAGAGGTATTATTCTCCACAGCATCGATGCAACGTCAAAAATGTCACCACACGAGACGTTTTTCTGGTGGAAAAATTGAATGGAATCGACGACACGAGCAATTAGCTTTACAGTACTGTCAGCACAGTACACTGGCAGACTTATATTGTTTTAGTCGCCCACAAGTGTCTACCCATGGAAACGTATGGTTTTACATTTAGCTAAAATAATATTGATGGCTATTAAACTCCTTGGTGAAATATACACATTTTATGAAAATTGACATTGAGTAGCTCACTTACGTTGTTAGACTATATATAATAATATAACTTACGTTTAGCTTACATAATCATAATAATGACTATCGGAATAAGGACGTCTGAATATGTCACAGTCTAAAAATATATCTTGTAGTGTGCGCTTTACAGATTTAGAACTCTGCACATTAGTAGTAGTAGTAGTAGTAGTAGTATAGTAGTAATCACTATGTTTAATAAATATTACTGTGGGTTTTTCAGCTTCTTCTCTCTAACGACTGTTTAATCCTTATTTGCTAGTGATACTTATCGTTGTAATTTCTTATTGTTACCATAAGCTGTTTGACGTATATGTCCATCATAAGAAAGTCATTGTGCATCTGAAAATTCTGACTCAGCTCATAAAATAGTTTTCTTCAACTAATAGACAATAGACGACAACTACCTTGCTGTAAACAATAAGTGTGGAATCTGCAGTATACTTAATACTTACACCAAACATTAGTTTACCAAAAGGGAGAGCAAACTACTTACAACGACGACTACTAACTACTCCATGTGACAGTTTGGCTTTTGAGCTCTACGCAATAAAAATATATCTAGAATTTATCAATTATCAGTTGGAGTATGATTTGTGAATATATGATAGAAGTACTGATTGCGGGTATATGTACGGGTATAAGTAATTTTTAGGTAATCAACGCCTACTAAATACACATAAGATTTACATATACAACCATTACAAGTTTGTGGGGTAGTTAGTTGTCTTCATTTACAAGATTTCATTTTTTTGACATTCTATTTAAATCACCTATATCATTTAAATGTTAATGCAGTATCATCATTGTTCGCCTTAATTTTAAAATCTACTAATTTTTACCCAATCAGTAATTATTGAAAATGCACTTTCGACATTACAACAGGCATAGATATTTTTATACGCTCCTAGTTGTGCACTTAGACGTTTGTACGTAAATCGACAACGAACAATTTTTTTTAAAGTCTGTCTCAGTTTCTCAACATGGACAATCAACCCTTAGGTACACGTAAACAGCCAATTGTGCGAATGTAACTTGCAAAGTAGTATGTAGGTAGTTAGTATTACGAATTGCGATAGTACAGCTTAAATATTGGCACCTGTTGCAAAAAAAGGAAAGGCACCAAACTGAGTATTTATGGGAGTTTTAGGAGAAGGACAAACGTACAGAAAATCATCAGATTGGAGATGCGTTCGATTAAGTGTCGGCTCAGAGGCTGAGCGATGAATTTTTGGCAAAGAGCTTAGCAGACTCTCTAAAGACGTTAGAATCTGAAATAAAAATATTATTACATTTATTCAACATAATGTGTCTTCATTGATCAAAAACTGCATGCAGTAGAAAGTAGATTTTATCTAGCAGAGACTATATTTTATATACCTGTCTAAACAGTGGCCTTTCATCCCTAACAAATTTTATACAGTCTTCCAGAAGCCTCCTTAGTGCTTTGGGAACATCAGATCTCAAATTATTCAAATCTGGACGCAAATATCCACGTCCAACCATAAATAATATCTGGTCAAACAAAACAATAAAACACATGATAGTTCAAATGACTTTCTGGCATCAAGTTATCACACGAATAGAGAGCTTATTAGTTTCAAACAAACCTGATCTTTGTTATTGATACTGCAGTACGGCAGCATTGACGCAAATAGTTCAAAAAGAACAATTCCAAATGCGTAAACATCAGACTGAAAGCTATAAGGATTTTCTTCCTGCATTCGTATCACTTCAGGAGCCATCCATAAAATTGATCCTGTATTCAAATTCACCAGCTTGTAATAACACTTTATGATATTTAAACAAAAGACTTCCGAGATGAAAGAGCAGTGATGATCATATGGATAACGATACCTGAGGGTTGCTGGTGCTGCTGAGATCCAGACCATCTAGTTTTTACAGTGGCTAAACCAAAATCGCCTATTTTGACAGTAAGGTCATCGTGCAGGAAAATATTGTTACTCTTCAAGTCTCTATGAATTATGTTCTTAGCGTGTAGGTAGCTGTAATATAGAAATAATTCATCTCTGTTCATGCTATTCACACAGATCACATAGTTTTCGCTTATTGTAAACAAACACTCACTCCATTCCCTGCGCCGTTTGTCTACTAACTTCTATCAAGGTATGTAAAGGAAACTTTGATTCGATGACGTGTATGTGTTTGTACAGAGAAGATCCTTCGCACCATTGGGTGACTATTGCTAGTTGAGGCTTGCTAACACAGCCCATGAACAGCAAAATATTCACATGCCTATTCACAGCACGAAAGGAGCACCGATTAATCATCAATTCAATACTAAATTTTAGTATGTACACTTTAAATCCGATTACCTGGTTTTTCGCAGTACGGCTACTTCATTTTTGAAAGCCTGTAGTTGTGCAGGTGTAGGATCCTTTACATTAAGAGTTTTGACAGCCACAGAACCGTGCCAATAGCCTCTGTAAACAGTTCCAAAGGAACCAGAGCCGATTCTGTGTCCGATTAGAATTTCGTCCGCGGGGATTTCCCAGTCTTCTACAAACTCTTTCGACGGTTTTACTTGCTGCTAATAACAAATTGTAAAAACAAGGTGACATATTGGATCAAAATACTGGACAGAGTGATTGGACCGTTATACACAATTGGAATTGGATTTATACAAATACAGAAGATACGCATGTACCTTTTTATTGCTCTCGTCGGCGGAACGAGCTCTGGGACGACATGGTCTTAGTGTATTCGTTGGTGAAGCCTGTGCGCTTTGACTAAGAGACACTTTTGTAGGGCTGCCTGCAGGACTAGTAGCGACTTGGCCCGACGTGGCAGGACCACCCATCCCCATGTAAGGCCCTCCTAGTTATCAATAATATCATTTAGAATGACATTGGTACATATAAAGCACGAATCTATTATTACGCGGAGTAGTTAACACTTGTACCATACATGATTCATGTTTATATCAGGGATATGATTGATTATATGAAATCAAGGTCGACGTATAAGCAGTAAAATCGTAGTGAATTGCATAAATGATACACTCAGAAAAAGTGAATTAAATAATTAAATTGATTCATGCACCACGATACACAGTTGACCCAATTAAGTGGGCACCCTATGTGAAAATGGCAAAAAATAAATTAAAATAAAATAGTTTACGAACTTGGTCCAAAAACAGGTCCAAAGAGAAGACTGGTGAGAGGGACAGCCCACGGAACCGCTCCATGCGTTGGCCGTGACTGTCCACCCCCTTCTGTGGTTCCTATATGATCACTTCGTCCACTACTAAAGGGCCACCATTCTAAGGCATACAACATATCCACATACAACAATTCATGCAATGGCACATGCGAATAAACAAATATTTAACTACATGATGTGGCTGCAGAAAACAATTAAGATCTCAATATACATGCAGCATAGACGGTTCAATAATAAAGTGCACATTAACGTAAATATACATAGTGAGAGCTAACGAGGGTCTCTAATCAACATCTACGTATATTTCAAGGTGGCCGTGAACAGTAACTATCCTATACATGTAGTAATGCTATATATGTAATATATGGAAACAGATACGAATAGAAATAATGTAAAAAAAACAAGGCAACTCACTAGACAATGGCATGAAATGATGGTTACCGTGTAGGGTTGTATATGTCCCTTTGGCCATTCTATGAAGAAAATCGTCTGAAATGTCTGTAGAGGGACCAACCAAATTATAACAAACATTGGGAGCAGATGTCGACCGCTCCCGTGTTCCAAAAGGAGGTGGATGACCATCGTCCCCATCTGGCTCCTCTTCCGCCGTGGGAGATATTGGACGCGGTGACTCTGGCGTGACTTCCGTTTTCTGTGCTAGCAGTCTACATCAAATCATACAGTCATTTATCCTATTTCCATCCAAATTCCCAAAAGGCACGCTGTGAACTTTTCTATCCTTCAGGCCACTACGATCCCTGTATCTCCACGTTACCGCTGAAATACATGTAGGATGATGTTCGTCTGTGCTAACTGACTTTTTTTAAATGCTAGCATTCTCTCGTCAATACTTATATATAAGTAACTACCACCATTCAAGAGTACACAACAGGCGATGAAAAATATCAATATAGCTTACACTTGATAGTACGCATTCTGCATACGGACTTGTTGACATAAAGCGGGCACACCAGCTGCACACCTTTGGTGAAAGCGGTAACCACACGTACGACAATAAAATCCTTGAAATAATAATCTTCGACAACACTCACAGTACGCCATCGTGAAGAAAGTTTTTCGAACCTACAAACCAAACCACAGGGACAGGACAGGTAATAAAAATTCACTTGAACGAACCTGTTATGATCATTTAAGATATCTCGGGAAATAGTGATGAGAATGCACAAGCAAATATCAAAGACATGCTAATATTCCAGCGGGGGATCCAAGGAGTGGAGTGGGGGTACCCTCCAGAAAGCCCAAATTAACTTGAGTAGGAATAGTAAATCCCCTTGTAACAGCCCCCGGAAACCAATTCTGGATCCACCACTTTAATAAGCCGAGAGAATAATAATATAATAAATACTGAAATGCTTTACAAAATTATGTGAAATGCTAGTAGTGATGGGAAACTTTTCGAGAATTTCAATCTCAATTTCATGGCCGTCTAATTTGACAAGATCAGTATCCCATGGAATTTGAACCTATACAAATTTGTGTATGGTTAGTAAATGTAATAATACTTTAAATTGTATTTTAAAGACACAGTTTATAATTTCAGACATTTTTACCCTTGGTGTCGTTAACTTGAATACAGCACACATCTCTGGTGTCATCTTTCTTCGCTTCATAGCTTTTTGCAATGACTGTCGAACAGTGACACCAGGTCGTACCTGAAACAAATGAATGTGTTACCATATACTAAAGATATGTATTTGTAGTAAATACACTGGTGTAGTATTGGAATATAATTCAAATACCTGGACAGAGGTCCGCTGTTGATTCGGCAAATGGGCTCTTATCAAATTCCTTAACGGCGAATGGGGAGACAACCCTTCATCTGCACATGAACGCATTTTGAATTACAAATTGGATTGAATATTATCAGAATATGCTCATTTAGGAGTTGACCAGCCAAGTTTAACCCACTAACTGCTAGCACGATTGCTTGATTGCTTCGTATTTATGTGTTTATTGATTTGCGCTGCGTATTTGCTCACGTACACGTTTATTAATAGACTTTCTCTACACGATCGTCAAATAATATGTTCGTTCGAAGCCACGGGTCATGAATGCATTCCGGATAGCAGAATTAAACTTACAGACTTGTGGAATATGCTTGATATATTCTATCAAATATATTACATTTTCTGGACTCAATACTTCAACATGTATGCAGTAGGTTATATGAAAATTGATCAAAAAGAAGTGTTGCGCCTTTTGCAAAGCTTTTCTTTTCCCTACACATGTACAACTCATTGTCAGTATACGGACTAATAGTATGTACATCTCATCACGTGATCGTGCACGAACAAAGACAAAAAGAAATCTCTAACAATAAGAGTTAGGGCAACGACTGCACTGGACATTACATTGTGTGCTGGTGATCGTAGCCTTTGCATACTATGGAAAAAACTAAAATTTAATCAATAGATGAGCGTCCATAGAAAATTTCTATGTAGGTATTGTCCCTGATCACAAATAGAAACCATTTGTGACTCCATGGAAAGCTTTGCACTTGGTGATACAGAACATGGATTAATCATGATGAAAATAGTCTCAGTTTATCATTAAAATTTTTACCAATGTCGTACAATGTCGGCTGAAAATCTCATTATGACTACTTTCACCTACTTCGCTTCATACGTACTTTCATGCTTAATTTCTGCCATGAAAGGGATATAATATATATCATATTGGGGGGGGGGAGGGGGGGGTAACTTTTTGGTATTTTGATTTTACTGCTGGTTTTGTCATTGGGAAAAACCAGTTGAGTTTATTGAGGCTCCTAACAATTTAACTGTAGAACATATTTGTGTATACACAAATCTTACACACAATACAGTTTGCACGACGGAGGCGGGAAATAGCAGAGTGAAATCAGTGAAAGTCAGGGAAAGAAGCGTACAGTGTACAGCTAAATCTAAAACTATAGGGATTCTTTATCTCATGAATTCGGAAATTGATACAACAGAAACCTTGTTGACTTGAATTAATTTTGAATCCCTTAAAACAATTTTAAGGTGACTCTGAAATATTTACCCAAGAGTAACGGTTACGCAAACATACTTATGTAATAGTATGTATGTTATATATGCATTGTACTAGGTTAGGCGAAAATTCCTGGACGTCTTTTGCGAGGCATTTTGTTGGCACAATTTTTGAAATACATGATTGTAGTATTTTTTAATTTGTTCCCCGTACAATTACGAACGAAAAAC